>BQNB010101893.1:0-21269 GCA_026074375.1 Tanacetum coccineum
AGCGAGCTCAACCTGCTTTGTATGATGCTGATACCCTCTTTCATCCCACTCACCACCCCGTTCGTATATGGGATAGTGAACCGCCGCTAAGAGTTCGAGCCTTGGTTATGACTATTAGTTTGGATCTTCCCAAACAGATCTTAAATGCTCAGACCGAAGCACGAAAGCCCGAGAACATTAAGAGTGAAGACGTTGGGGGAATGATTGAGCAGGAAAGAACAAGAACCACCGTTGAGAGTTCGAGCTTTGGTTATGACTATTAGTTTGGATCTTCCCAAACAGATCTTAAATGCTCAGACTGAAGCGCGAAAACCAGAGAACATTAAGAGTGAAGACATTGGGGGAATGTTGATTGAAAATGCTAAATTTCCAGAAGCGATTAGAGAACAAAAGTTTGAACCACGTGCGGATGGAACCCTATGCCTCAATGGCAGGAGTTGGCTACCTGGTTATGGAGATTTACGGACTGTAATCATGCACGAGTCCCACAAATCAAAGTACTCTATACATCCGGGTTCTGACAAAATGTACCAAGACATGAAGAAACTATATTGGTGGCCCAACATGAAAGCCGACATAGCCACTTATGTTAGCAAGTGTTTGACCTGTGCTAAGGTCAAGGCCGAACATCAAAGGATATAATTTGGGTGATCGTTGACCGACTCACTAAGTCTGCGATCTTCACACCGATGAGAGAGACCGATCCTTTGGATAAACTTGCAAGATTGTACCTAAAGGAAGTGGTCACGAGGCATGGGATACCCGTCTCAATCATTTGCGATCGTGACCCGAGATTCGCATCAAATTTCTGGAGGTCACTTCAGAGTGCTTTGGGTACAAACTTGGATATGAGTACTGCGTACCATCCCCAAACAGACGGGCAAAGTGAGAGGACAATTCAAACTCTCGAGGATATGCTGCGTGCCTGTGCGATCGACTTTGGAAAGGGTTGGGTTAACCATTTGCCATTAGTCGAGTTCTCATATAACAATAGCTATCACGCTAGCATCAAGGCCGCACCATTTGAAGCACTTTATGGTCGGAAGTGTCGTTCACCTGTTTGTTGGACTGAAGTTGGAGAAGCTCAATTACTCGGTCCAGAATTAATTCAAGAGACCACTGAGAAAATCATCCAGATCAAACAAAGGATGCAAGCTGCTCGTGATCGACAGAAGAGTTACGCTGACTTGAAGCGTAAACCAATGGAATTCCAAGTCGGAGATAAAGTCATGCTTAAGGTCTCGCCTTGGAAAGGGGTCGTGCGTTTTGGCAAACGGGGGAAGTTGAACCCTAGGTATGTTGGACCTTTTAAGGTGATAGAAAGAGTTGGAGAAGTTGCTTACAAGCTTGAACTTCCAGAAGAGTTGAGCAGAGTTCATAATACGTTTCATGTATCTGTATCTAATCTGAAAAACGTGTCATCCGACTGAACATTAGCCGTTCAGTTGGTATGGACCTTAATTTGGACGACAAATTCATTTTTGTTAAGGAACCGGTAGAAATAGTGGACCGAGAGGTTAAACGGTTGAAGAGAAGTCGGATCCCATTGGTCAAAGTTCGATGGAACTCCAAGAGAGGTCCTGAGTACACGTGGGAGCGTGAAGCAATTTCAAGAAGAAAGAAATATCCACAACTCTTCACCAAGACCACACCGTCGTCAAGTGTTGCATTGTAAGCCTTGAGGACAAGGCTCGTTTAACGGGGGAAGTCTATAACACCCTGTGTTTTCAAGTCTTTGACGACGTCAATAAATGTGCTATTTATTTTTATTATTGTACGTGTTTGCTTAAAATAGTAAACGTTAAGTTAAATCGCGTACGCCAAAAATTAGCGTTCAATGTAAACGGGCATCAAACAATTAAATGTTTACATCAAGCAAGGGTTATATAATTATTTTGAGGATAATTAATAACCTTGTTCATTTTATTTTTATCGGATACGTAAAGTGTATACGTTTCGCGATAAATTGCGTTTAGGCACTCCCGGAACCACGAAAACTTTTCTACGCTTCAACAAATACCCACTTTTATACCCAATACATAAAAATTACATAAATATATCATATATATCTTTGTTTTGCCGAATTACTTACATCATGTACAAAGATATACACATAACATATACATGAAAATTGACATAAATACATGCTTCTGGTCAATTACATACCATACCTCATCTTGTCAACCCCATTCCTACCTTACCTTGACCAAGAGCCATACCTTGACCCATGACTAAGACTTGGCCATCCCTAGGACACCCCTTATGTCTCCTTGACCAAGTATACATCTTATATACATACAACTAACACATATATCACTTAACACTTAGGAAAAATTCACAAAACTCTCTCTTTTACTCCTTCCTTGGCCACGGCATTCTAGCCCCTCCCACACAAATCCATACAAAATTTTCTATAACCCTTACACTTCTATATACACATATCCTAAGATGTACTAAGGCATTTGCAAGCATTGGTTAACCATTTCCAAGTTATAATCAAGAAAGAGGAAGCTAGGGTTTAGTGAAGGAAAGTAAGGGTTTATAAAGTGCAAGTTTGGTTTTTGTGGCTAAACAAGGGTTTAGTACTTGTTCATCATCACCATCATTCTTCTTAAGGTCCATTTAAACTCTTTATGTTGCTATAATTTTCATTATTATGCATATGATATTTCTATTTAGCTTAAATCACCATTTAGGTTTTAATCATGAAAATAAAGTTTTCACTTGAAATGACCACATGGATTACTTATATACATGTTATGTTATTACTTACATTATGTTAAAAAGGATGAGAAAATGTTGTATCATATTGTTTTGGTGTAAACATGATTATGGATTAATTAGGGTTTTCATAACTTCATAATATGTTTCAACTTAAAGAAATACATAAGACATGTTAATATTGATTATGGACTTTTAATCATGTTTATATATACACTAAATAAAGTCTATGGAAATAAATATACTTGTACACACTTGGTTATGTACAAAATGATTATGAGAAAAACTATATGTTAAGTTTACTTAAGTAATGTTTTGCGTTTATAATAGATTAATGGATTGTTGACATAAGTAACTTGGACACATAAGGATATTATGTCAAAATGAGACTCATCATTTATGTTTGATTTATAAAAGTAGATATGATATTTGAAGATTGTGGTAAAATACAAAAAGTAATAAAGTATAAAGAAAAGATCATAAAATTGGACTTAACTAACATGAAGTAAACATTTCTGTCCCAAATTCGGATTTTTACATATTTTTTTTAAATATTTTTATTATGATAATAATTTCACGGCACGATTCCGAAAAAGTAAGAAATTGTTTTAAACGGATTAATAACGAAAAAAGTTACGTTTAAAACAGTTTTTCGATAATAAACGAAGGCGTAATGAATTTTTATAAAAACATTTTTATAAAATTCTCAAACGCAAGGGTTAGTATTTTTTAAGATATATAATATTTTTAGGATTCCAAAATGATAAGATCGTAATTAATTTTTCAATTAATAACGAACGAGTTATGAATTCGCGAGTTTACGACAAATAATACTTTTATAAAACTATTTTTATAAAAGTTACTATTCATGACAGAAAGTTATATTTTTGTAAACCTCATAAAAATATAGAATTTTCAAATACGAGAACGTCCTCGATTTGAAACATTAAAAACGGAGCTATAACGAATAAAATACGACATTTACGGTGTTTTTAGACGCCGAATACGATTTTTATAATCTACGTCTGATGTCGAACAGTAATTTTTCTGTTCACCAGTTGGTCAGACAATTCCAAAAATATCATTTTATGTTATCTAGTCTTGTTACGAAAAGATGGACTAAGAAACGCGAGAATCGGGTTTAAAACGCGAAAGTTACGCCAGTTTTACTAAACGGTAGTTATAAACGTTTTAACTTATTAAACACAATTTTACCAAAACCATTAGTTGGTGATTGAGCTATATAGAATATTATGTGGTTATCAAAGTACTATATTACTAGGGAGTTTCATAATGAGGCCTCTTCGGATGACGTTTCGACGAGTTGTTGGATTTACGATTTAAAGTGTCCTAACTCCTCGAACGTCATGTCATGACCTCTTTAATTATGATAGCCCGGATACGATAGTACGATGTAACAACTATAGAATTATATTCAATGTTGTTAGATTAAGTACTCGGTACTTATACGACCTTAATGTAACTAGGTTGCATTTGATCAATTCGCGTGGCACGTTATTTGTGATACACTTGGCATTACTCACTCAAGGTGAGTTCATAGCCCCACATTTTACATGCTTTTGTTTTACAAAGTTTTTGGGGTGAAAAACATGATGCTTTACCAATTGGACACAAAAGTGGTAAGTTTCATGTTATGATAACGTATTGCCTAAGTTGCGAAACCCATATCTGAGCCACCTTTTCATAGAACTGTTAATTGTGAGCGGCGAATGTTATTAATAGATCTTTTGGGTTTGACAACCCGTTGGGTGATTAGCTATACTAGTGAAACGGACGTTTACCATGATCGAACTAGGATGTTGCGGGTTAGAACATCACCAGGGCAAATGGCCATTAATTTGGCATCCTTACATGTAAAGCATCAGTGTCATGAGCTTTAGAGCAACGTAATTACATTATTGGATATCTGCATCTGTTGCCATTATCATACAACTTGGGGGAAAATCTTGTGGTCTACATTATATGATTTATAAAAACCTATGAATTCACCAACTTATTGTTGACGTTTTAAAGCAATGTTTTTCAGGGGTGATCAATAAGGCACAAGGTGCGATGGGATACATTGGTGGTTTGATTTGGATGTCTTGCATAAAGTTTTGTCGCATTTCATTTTGTTATTTGTTTATGCGGCTGAAAAATCTTTGTATTTGATTTAGGGAACAAGTTATGATCACGGGCTTTTGTAACATAATGACTTTGTTAAATCAAATGTATGTTTTTAAATCGACTTTTTGTCGATTCTTAGTATATCTCTGTGTTGTTGATCATAAAGTAACATTTTGCCCCGGACCCATATTCCGCTGCGACCCAATTTGGGGGTGTTACAGATTGGTATCAAGAGCCAAGGTTATAGAGAACCAGGTCAAATGTTTTTGCTGGACTATAACCGTTTTCAAAAGTTGTTTTTATAACAAGGGATTTACACGGGACATACATATGTGCATACATTCATGCATACACTACTTGTTACATTAGTTGGTTGGACTAGATGCATTCATAATTGATATACGTGTTTATATTATAGTACGTATGTTAATATTGAGGGTATATTGTATATATACAAGATGAGTTTGCATTCTTTCGCACAACTCTACAATTATTTATATAATGGATATTTATATAAATAGGGGAATATTTCTTTAGGCAAGGTAGTACGATAAGCTCGTAGGTCCTAAGCGCTACCTAAACATTAAGCTATCGAATATGATACCTTACCATCATTCATTTATGCCATAAGTGCATACTCGTATCTACCATACCAGCCTTATATAATATATTTATATAAGTTAAGTTTTGCTCGCTGCAAGCGGTTATGTTTTCATTATAGACGATTTCCTACACGTCTGTTTATATTAATTCCAAGCCATGGAGATTCCATTGAGCTTCTGATGAGGAGCTAGAGGAACTAATGAAGGATCAGCCTCTATCTGCTGATGCCTCACCTACAGCCTTATCACCAAGCTACATTGCTGACTCTAATCCGGAAGAGGATAAGGAGGATCCTGCTGACCATCCTGCCGACGGATGAGACAATTATGATAATGAGCCATCTAATGATGACAACGATGATGATGATGTTGAGAAGGATGAGGAGGACGGGGAGGAGGAGGAGCACCTAGCTCTAGTCGACCCTCCTACTGTACCTATAGATGATCCTATCCCCTCAAGCTGAGGATGCAGAGGTAATTACGACTGATGAGTCTGCTCCTAGGCCACCCACACCATATCATCTTGTCTTTTGAGACCAAATCCCGTACAGTACGGATGTTTATTTAACACCATACTCCACGATCACCATCTGCTAAGGCAGGCATTACCGAGATGTTGCTACACTACCTTCATCATCACCACCACCAGAGAATGTGGAGTCACTTAAAGATAACATAAGAGTCTAGCATCTAGAATCTTGAGAGGCACCCTGGCCATAGACAAATAGATTTGTCAGTGTAGCTTGTTTTGTATTATATCCCACTAAACTTGAGTAATACTCGGTTGGTAGTGTTAATAAAAAGCTTGTACTCTTTTACTCATGTAAACGATGTATTAAGTATTAACCTACGCTGTTGGTTATGATCATGCTACTGTATGATGGGGATTTATTTACGCCATGGTTGCCGTTATCTTATATCTCTGCATAACGTGGTCTCACCTTACATATATGTTGGGATCACGGAGTGTCATGATTTTCCTGTGGATGAAACTTCATATACATTTTGTTCCCTGTGATTTTCAAGAAATGATGACAACTGTTAATCAAGGGATGAGTGTTGAGTAAATTGAGCGGGTTGTAGCCCAGCGAGTGGCTAATACTATCGAGGCTATTGCTATAAATGTGGGAATCAAGGGCACTGCAGGAGTGATTGCCCAGAGCGAAAGAACTAAAACCATGAAAACCAAACTAGAGGTGCTGAAGCACGTGGAGCGGTGCATGCCTTAAGAGAAGGGGAAACCGATCAAGACCCTAACAACATTAAAGATGAGATCAAAGCTTAAAAGAGAAAGTTGTCTCGCTTTGCCTAATAAATCCTAAGTTGAAACTATCTTAGACTTTATCTCCTTAGGAGTTCTCGTTGTATTTCCCTTAAATTTTAGTTGTACGAATGATTTCAAATTATCTATCAAATTATCGTATTATGAGAATTTCGTCAATATTAACTTAGGTTCCTTATTTACTCTTACAAACTACTCTCACGAATATCATGAAATTATAACGCTATTTTGACGAAAATGAGCAATGCATCGTTAGTCCTCAATTATACATGGCCTGATCAACTATGTATAATTCAGGAAGGTACCATGCCGTGCTGAGAGTAGTCACTCTAAAAACCTCTTGTTAAGGAAACAATTTTCTACTTATATCATGTTTTGTGTGCGTATTCATAGAACGCGTTTACTTTTGGAAATCGAATTAGTAACCATATCAACTAAGCATACCTTCACTCCGTCTTACTATAAAGTTGGCATCATCTTATACCAAATCCTAAGCCGAGAAGCCAAGACACATTACTAGTCGCCCTATGACAATTTCGCTATCGAATTTGCTCGCCATTAGAGAATTTACTAAATCACCCATTCAACATAAACTTAATGCCTAGTTTCGATGCTATAATCTGTATGGATTGGTTGGCGAAGTACAAAGCGGTCATTGTATGTGCCGAGAAGATTGTTCGCATCCCCTGTGGAAATGAAACCTTAATCATACACGGTGATGGAAGTACCCAGGGAAATGTGACACGATTAAACATCATTTCTTGCACTAAAACGCAGAAGTACATGCAAAAAGGATTTCCTATCTTTTTGGCACATGTCACTGCAAAGGAGGTTAAGGATAAGTCGGAGAAGAAGCGACTTAAGGGCGTACCAATAGTTCGAGACTTTCCCGAAGTATTTCCTGAGGACTTGCCGGGTCTTCCTCTGACTCCTAGTTCCTCACCTTGGGGAGCTCCGGTCTTGTTTATCGAGAAGAAGGACGGATCATTCCGGATGTGCATTGGACTATCGAGATTAAATAAGCTGACGGTGAAGACCGTTTCCACTACCAAAATGAGTTTATTTACTTGATAGCTGCAAGGGTTTAATATCTACTCGATGTCGACCTAAGGGGGGGGAAGGTCATCATAAATTGAAGGTTCGAGAGGTGAGACATTCGGAAGACTGCCTTCAGAAACTCGATATGGACATTATGGAATTCCAAGTTATGCGTTTGGTTTGACGGAATGCCACCTTGCCGTATTCTGACCTTATGAATCGGGTATGCCAGAATATATCTGGATAAATTCGTGATTGTCTTTATTGACGATATTCTGATATATTTCGTAGAAAAGAAAGTAACATAAAGAACAACTTATGCAACCTTAGAATTTGATTAAGAAGGAGGATGTTGGTATGCAAAGTTTTCCAAAGCGAATTTTGATTCCCAAGTACAGTTCTCGGTCACGTGATCGATAGTGAGGAATCTATGTAGATCCAAGCAAGATTGAATCCATTAGGATTTGGACATCTCCTAAGTCACCAATCGGGAGATTCGTCAATTTTTTGGTCTTGCTGGGTATTCACGAAGATTCATGAAGGGTTACTAAAAATCGCCAAATCCTATGACCAGCTCACCCAGAAGAAGGTTAGAAGTTTGAATGGGGCGATAAAACAAGAAGCAGCTTTTCTAACTGTTAGATGCATAAAGTTGTGCAGTGCACCAATCCTTGCATTACCTGAAGGGGCGAGGATTTCATTCGCTTACTGCGACGCTTCAAGAGGGTTTGGGCTCGCTGTGTTGATGCAGAGATGAAAAAGTGATTTCCTATGCTTCACGTCTGTTGAAGATTTCATGGAAGATTTATACAACTATGATTTAGAAATTGGTGCAGTTAGTGTTCGAATCTCAAGATCTGGAGACATTATTTATAGGAACTATGTGTGTGACGGTGTTCACGATCACAAGAGTTTGCAACACATTTTAGTACTCAATAAGAGTTGAACTGAGGCAACGCCGATGGTTATGAGTTGCTAAGTGATTACGATTGTGTTATTCGTTATCACCCGGGAAAGCTCAAATGTCGTTGCTGATGCTTTGAGCAGGAAAGAAACGAGACCACATTAAGAATTCGAGCCTTAGTCAGACATTAGCTTGGATCTCCCTAACTGAGCTTTAAATGCTCCAGACTCAAGCGCGAAAAACAGAGAACATTAAGAGTGAAGACGTTACGGGGATGGTTATTGAAAACGCTAAAATTTCCAGAGCGATTTAGGAACAAAAGTTGGAACCACGTGCGGATGGAACAATGTGCCTAATATGGCAGAAGTTGGTCTACCTTGTTTTGGCGATTTGCGGTTGTTGATCAATAGCACGAATCCACAAATCAAAATACTCCTATTCTATCCGGGTTCCGACAAAACTGTACAAAACCTGAAGAAGTTATATGGTGGCCCACATGAAAGCCGATAGATTACTTATGTTAACATGTGCAATTGACCTGTGCTAAGGTCAAGGCCGATCTCTAAAGGCCATAGGGTTGTTGACAACCCAAGATACCCAAATGAAGTGGGAGACAAATCACCATGGATTTTATTACAAAGCTTCCTAGACGTATCAAGCTTATGACACAATTTGGGTGATCGTGAACCGATCTCACTGTCTGCCATCTTCAACACATGACGAGAGACCGGATACTTTAGATAACTTGCAAGATTGTACCTAAAGGAGGTGAGTCTCGAGGCATGGGATACCTGTCTCATTCATTTGTGATCTCGTGCCCGAGATTCGCATAAATTTCTGGAGGTCACTTCAGAATGCTTTGGGTACTAATTTGGATTTGAGTACTGGTACATCCACAACAGACGGGCAATGCGATGTGACATTCTGAACTCTCGAGGATGATGTTGCGTGCTTGTTGCGATCGACTTTGGTTAAGGTTGGGTTAACCTTTTGCCACTTGTCGAGTTCATCATATAACTAATGCTATACGCTACGCTCAAGCCGCACCATTTGTGAAGCTACATTTATGGTCGAAAGTGTCGTCACGTTTGGTTGGACTGAAGTTGGAGAAAGCTCAATAATCTGGTCCCAGAACTTATTCATGAGACCACTTGAGAAAATCATTCAGGTCATGCAAGGATGCAAGCCGCTCGTGATCGACAGATGAGTTACGCAGAAGAGTTACGCCGATCTGAAGCGTAAACCAATGGAATTCCAAGTCGGGGATAAGGTCATGCTTAAGGTCTCGCCTTGGAAAGGGGTCGTACGTTTTGGCAAACGGGGGAAGTTAAACCCTAGGTATGTTGGACCTTTCAAGGTGATAGAAAGGGTTGGAGAAGTTGCATACAAGCTTGAACTTCCAGAAGAATTGAGCCGAGTTCATAATACGTTTCATGTATCTAATCTGAAAAAGTGTCATGCCGACGAACCATTAGCCGTTCCGTTGGATGGACTTAATTTGGACGACAAACTTCATTTTGTTGAGGAACCGGTAGAAATAGTGGGCCGAGAAGTTAAACGGTTGAAGAGAAGTCGGATCCCATTGGTCAAAGTTCGATGGAACTCCAAGAGAGGTCCTGAGTTCACGTGGGAGCGTGAAGACCAATTCAAAAAGAAGTACCCACACCTCTTCACCAAGACCGCACCGTCGTCAAGTGCTGCATCGTGAGCCTTGAGGACAAGGCTCGTTTAACGGGGGAAGTCTATAACACCCTGTGTTTTCAAGTCATTGACGACATCAATAAATTCACAATGTACCTTTTTGAATTGTACGTGTTTGCTTAAAATTGTAAACGTTAAGTTAAATCGCGTACGCCAAAAATTAGCGTTCAATGTAAACGGGCATCAAACAATTAAATGTTTACATCAAGCAAGGGTTATATAATTATTTTGAGGATAATTATTAACTTTGTTCATTTTATTTTTATCGGATACGTAAAGTGTATACGTTTCGCGATAAATTGCGTTTAGGCACTCCCGGAACCACAAAAACTCTTCTACGCTTCAACAAATACCCACTTTTATACCCAATACATAAAAGTTTCAAAATATATCATCTACATCTTGTGTATGCCGAAATTCTTGCCAATTATACAAGTGTTATATGAAAAACTCTTCCTTTGGTCAAATGTACACCATACTTCTTTATTTCCTAGCCATACCTTGCTTACTTTGACTAAAGACCATCCCTAAAGACCATGCTATGTTCCTTGACTAACTATTGCACCTTTTTGGTCATCTATATCTTATATACATACATTGCATAAGAGATATAACACTTACATACATTAACACTTAGTAAAAAAATCAAACAAACCTCCCCTTTGGCTCTCTATTGCTCACGGCAATAAGCAAGCACCCACACAAACCCATATCAATTTTTATACAACCCATACACACCTATACACATCTATTCTAAGGTATTCTAAGGTGATCCCAAGCATTGGCTAACCTTTTTCAAGTATTAATCAAGAAAAGCAAGATTAGGGTTTTCTTAAGAAAATAAGGGTTTTCTTAAGAAAATAAGGGTTTTCTTAAGTGCAAGCTTTGGTTTCTAGTCTAAACACGGGTTTAGCATTTGTTTCTCATCATCATCATACCTCATAAGGTCTATTTAAACTCTTTATGTTCTTATAATTTCCACTTTATGCATATGATTATTCTATTTAGCTTAAATCACCATTTAGGTTTTATTCATGAAAATGAAGTATATACTTGAAATGATCATTTTACACACTTATATACATGTGGTGTTATTACTTACATCATGTTAAAAAGGATGAGAAAATATTGTATCAAGTTATTTTGGTGTAAAAATGATTATGGGTTAATTAGGGTTTTCATAGTTTCATAATATGTTTTAAGTTAAAGAAATACATAAGACATGTTAATATTGATTATGGACTCTTAATCATGTTAATAGAACACTAAAATAAAGTCTTATGGAAAGAAATACACTTGTACACACTTGGTTATGTATAAATATGATTATTGACAAAACTAGTAAATTAAGGTTACTTAAGTAAAGTGATGGTTTTAAAGTATGTTAATGGATTTGTTAACATGGATAACTTGGAACATATGAGGACTATTATGGACAAAGGACACTTAATATATGTATGATTTATAAAATATATGATATATGAGACATGTGGTAAAATACAAAAGTAATAAAGTATAAAGAAAAGATCAAAAATGGACTCAACAAACTCAAGCCAACATTCTGTCCAAAAGTCGAATTTTTACATATCCATTTTATATTTTTATAAGATAATACATTTCACGACGATTCCGAAAAGGTAAGAAACTTGTTAAACGGATTAATAACGAAAAAGTTACGTTAAAAACGAGTTATACGTTAATAAACGAAGTCGTAAGTAAATTTTTATAAAAACATTTTTATAAAATTTATAAACAGCAAGTATTAATATTTTTAATAAATAATACACATTTTTAGGATTCCAAAATGATAAGAATCGTAATTTTTCAATTAATAACGAACGAGTTATGAATTTCGCGAGTTTACGACAACTAATAATGGGTTCAACAAGCCCAACCAAACATTCTGTCCAAAAATCAGAATATTTGCCTATTATTTTATATTTTTATAAGATAATACAATTCACGACGATTCCGAAAAGGTAAGAAACTTGTTAAACGGATTAATAACGAAAAAGTTACGTTAAAAACGAGTTATACGTTAATAAACGAAGTCGTAAGTAAATTTTAATACTTTTATAAAACTATTTTTATAAAAGTTACTATTCATGACAGAAAGTTATATTTTTGTAAACCTCATAAAATTATAGAACTTTCAAAAACGAGAACGTCCTCGAAAGAATCATTAAAAACGGAGCCATAACGAATAAAATACGACATTTACGGGTTTTACGACAACAAATACGAATTATATAAAGCACATGTCTGTTATGAACAGTAAAAGTTACTGTTCATCAGGGGGCAAAATTTATAAAAATGTCAAATATCGATAACCCGTCTTAATACGAAAAGATGGACATAAGAAACGCGAGAATCGGGTTTAAAACGCGAAAGTTACGCCAGTTTTACTAAAACGGTAATTATAAATGTTTTAACTTATTAAACACAATTTTACCAAAACCATTAGTTGGTGATTGAGCTATATAGAATATTATGTGGTTATCAAAGTACTATATTACTAGGGAGTTTCATAATGAGGCCTCTTCGGATGGCGTTTCGACGAGTTGTTGGATTTACGATTTAAAGTGTCCTAACTCCTCGAACGTCATGTCATGACCTCTTTAATTATGATAGCCCGAACGATAGTACGATGTAACAACTATAGGATTATATTCAATGTTATCAATTAAAGTACTCGGTACTTATACGACCTATGATAATTTAGGTTGCATTCGATCTTTTACGTGACGCTTTATCTGCGATATTTGGATTATCAGAACTCAAGGTGAGTTCATAGCCCCACGTTTTACATGCTTTTGTTTTACAAAGTTTTTGGGGTGAAAAACATGCAATGTTTTACAACTGGACACAAGTGGTTAAGTTTCACATTATGATTACATGTTGCCTAAGTAGCGATAACCCAATCTGAGCCCATTATCATGAACTGTTAATTACGAGCGCGAATGTTATAAATAGATCTATTGGGTTTGACAACCCCGTTCGGGTGATTAGCTATCACTAGTGAAACGAACGTATACCATGTCGAATATAGGATGTTGCGGGTTAGAACATCACCACGGGCAAAAGGCCATTAATTTGGCATCCATACATGTCAAGCTTTAGTGTCATGAGCTTAGAGCAACGTAATTACATTTATATGATGTCTGCATCTGTTGCATTATCATACACTTGGGAAATCTTGTGGTCCTACAATATATGATTTATCAAACCTATGAATTCACCAACATTATTGTTGACGTTTTAAAGCAATGTTTTTCAGGGGATCAGTAAGCAAGAGGTACAAGGGATACATTGGTGGTTTTGAATTGGATGTCATGCATTAAAGATTTTGTCGCATTTCATTTTGTTATCTGTTATGGGCGGAAAATCTTTGTATTTTGATCAAGTGAACAAGTTAAGCTTCGGGCTTATGTAACAATTACTTTGTTAAATCCAATGTATCATTTTCAAACGACTTTTTGGTCGTTCTATATATATCTTGTGTTATTGATCTGAGAAGTAACACGCCCCGGACCCTTATTCCGCTGCGACCCAATTTGGGGGTGTTACACCTGTCATTCTTAATGATGTTGAAGAAGATAATCATGATATTGAAGTTACACATATGGGTAATGATCCGTACTTTGGTATCCTAATTCCAGAAGTTTCTTTTGATCAATCTTCATCGTCAGATATTATTCATACAATTATGCATCCTGATCACCAAATTTCTGAACACAATATCAAATTGACTAAGGATCACCCAATTGAAAATATAATTGGTGAACTCGATAGACCAGTTTCCACAAGACTACAGTTACATGAGCAAGCTCTTTTCTGTTACTATAATGCTTTCCTCACTGCTGTTGAACCCAAGACATATAAAGATGCTTTGACCCAATCCTGTTGGATTGAAGCAATGCAAGAAGAGCTCAATGAGTTTGAACGCCTTGGAGTATGGGAGCTCATACCCCGACTAGATAAAGTTATGGTTATTACTTTAAAGTGAATCTACAAAGTGAAGCTAGACGAACTGGGAGGTATTCTAAATAATAAAGTTCGGTTAGTGGCTTGTGGTTACCTTCAAGAAGAGGGCATGGATTTTGAAGAGTCTTTTGCTCCGGTTGTAAGATTAGAGGCTATAAGGATTTTTCTCGCGTTTGCCGCTCACATGAACATGGTCGTCTACCAAATGGATATGAAGACTGCATTTCTGAATGGTAATATGCGGGAAGAGGTTTATGTTAGCCAGACAGACGGGTTTGTGGATAAAGATAACCCCAATCACGTGTACAAGCTGAAGAAAGCTCTTTATGGGTTAAAACAAGCTCCACATACGTGGTACGATATGTTGTCTTCATTCCTGATATCCTAATACTTCTCCAAAGGCTTAGTGGATCCCACTCTGTTCATCTGTAGAGAAGGCAAGGAACTACTTCTGGTACAAATATATGTCGATGATATTATCTTTGCTGCATCTACACCTGAACTTTGTGACCTGTTTTCTAAAATCATGTGTTCAAAATTTAAGATGTCAATGATGGGCAAAATCTCATTTTTCTTAGGACTACAGATTTCTCAAAGTCCCAGAGTCATCTTTATTAACAAGTAAAAATATGCCCTTGAATCCTTAAAGAAATACGGTTTTGAGGATAAAAAATCCAAACTGGATGAGGATAAAGAAGGAAAAGCCGTTGATCCATCACACTATCGTAGTATGATAGGCACCCTCCTTTATCTCACAGCCAGTAGACCTGACCTAGAATTTTCTATATGCATGTGTGCCCGGTATCAGGCTCGGCTTATCGAAAAGCACTTAAATGCAGTAAAAATGATCTTTCGATATCTAAAAGGAACCATTAATCGGGGACTATGGTATCCGAAGGATTCTTCGATTGCTCTAACAGCATTTGCAGATGCAGATCATGTTGGTTGTCAAGATACACGTCGTAGCACATCTGGTAGTATGCAATTTTTAGGAGATAGACTTATCAATTGGTCATTAAAAGGCAGAAAAACGATGTGATATCCAGTACGAAAGCTGAATATATTGCTTTGTCCGGCTGTTGTGCTTAAATCCTTTGGATAAGATCACAGCTTACCGACTATGGCTTTGGTTTCAACAAAATTCCAATGTACTGTTGATAACCAACATAGCGTTATTGCCATAGCTGCAAACAACGTTCAACATTCCAGATCAAAGCATATAGACATCAGATTTCATTTTATCAAGGAGCATGTTGAGGAATGGGTTGATCAAACTGTACTTGTCAATTTCGGAGTATCAATTGGCGGGACATCTTACACTAAAGCTCTTGGCCGAAGAAAATTGAATTATGTATCAACAAGCTGGGGATGCGGAGTGAGTTTTACGCGGAGACTCTGAAACAATTTGCAGATGAAGGTGATGATTAGTAGTCGCTGGTAACTATTAATTTTCTGTATCATTTGTATATACATTAAAACATAAAACCAAAAACATTGTTCATTTTTAGAAAAACCTTTTATAAATAACAAAATAATAAAAAATATAAAATTTATAAAAACCAAAGAAAAAATTCAAAAATGAAAACAATATAATAATAGAGGTATTAATGGGCATGGCTTCTGAAAATCGAATAACCATTCTACGGTCTTAGAAATGTCATTCAATAATGATACGAGTTGTAAATGAAGTTCGAGCAGAAGTTTAAAATGTTTTCAAAACATGCCAAATGGCTTGCTATTATTTCAAATAGTAACCCGGACATTACATTTTAAAGGCTTGCTTATTCTGTCAAAAATGAAACTTGACTTCTCAACATGAATTTATTCTCGGGCATGGTCTACTTTATGACCATGCAAAGGCTTGTGATTACTTTGCATCACAACCCGTGCTTCCTTTATACAAATTAATGTACGTGTCAGTGTATTTATTTGTCAAAATAAGAGAAATCTTATTTTTATTGGTAAAATTGTTGTATAGCAAGAATTAGTGTTTTTTAGTAATAAACAAAAAGATTTTTCGACAGACAATGTCGGACCACTCACTCAATGACAACAGCTCTTTAAATAGAAAACGGGTCATTATTTGAGAGGGAGAATTCGTCATCAAATAATCTTTTAAAATGGTCTTTCAAAATAAGTCACAGAATAAACAAATAAAGGTTTTTTTATGTTGACGGATAACTTTTTAAAGGAGGAGTGTTATTTTATTTTAAATACAAGGGACTTTATATGTCCTTAGGAATGCTTGGAAATACTTTCATAGTTTTAAATGCCTTGAAGTTGATTCTCACGGAATGGATTTAAGCTTATTAATTCTTCAAACATGATCTTGAGTATATGTACGTACTAGGTTTTGCTGATTCCGAGGTATCGAAACCAGCAAGGGGGAAGGAATAGATATACAAGAAAGTTAATGAGTACACGTGATAGAATTCATAACCTATTCTTATTTTAGGTCATTCCGGAAAGACAAATGTCATAACCACAGAGAAAATCAATGTTTAGCTTGTTACTTTCGGGTGCACTATTTCAACTACATGAGGGTAGAGATATCTTGTGAGTTTAAGTATGCATCATTTAAGATACTAGGGGGAAGTGTTGTAAGAAGATTTATTCTAAGCGTGAGAAGATTGGTTACTGATTCAATAAAGGCTTCCTTAAACGGTTAATCACTAAGCTTATTCTTAAAAGAAGTAGAAATATGTGATAAAAGAGGTTCACATAGGTATGATGTTTCCTTAAGTTAGTCAGTATTCTGCAGAAAGAAATGAGTACATTTAGGACTTAATTGACTTAGGTGTTTCCATTTCGACTACTTAAGAAGGAATAATTGTGATATCCGGGACTTAGTTGACTTTGGTGTTACAATTTATATCATGACTATCCTGAAGAGAGAAATGCGCTCATCCGGGACTTAATTGACTTTGGTGTTGCGGTTTCGAGTTAATTGTGCACTTCGGATATCTGGGCTTTATACATCAAGACTGCTTGATGCGGCTTGCAAGAAAGTTCTGAATCTACTCAAGAAAGGATTGCTGGTTTAGGGGGAAGCTAAGACAACTTCAACACCGACACACCAACCTCACAAGCTCAAGTTACATATGTATCTGAATCTGTTCTATCCTCGAAGTTTGATGCAAAGACTTTCATAACTTGGAAAGAAAGTTGAAGCAACGCTGAAGAGTGCTTGAACAGAGAAAGATCAGATTGACAACCTCTTGAAAGAAAGAAGGTTAATGAGGAGCTTAGAAAGTTCGTTGGTGGGAGATTGTACGAAGGAGACCTACGGCTGCGTCAAAAGAACCATATGATTCTATCATATGATGTTCTCATCATTCAGGTCAAACCTCGTATATAATAATCTTGTGAATATATAAAGTGTAGACTTAATGGTGATAATAAGGAGTGCTCGAGTACAAAATTTTCAAGAATTTCTTAGTAAATTCAAAATCTTTCAAATTATTGTACTCAGCACTGTCTTATAAACCCTCAAACGTTGAGGGGGAGCAATAATATGTTCCATTCTGCTAGAATATATCATTTTGTCCCCGAACGGTTAATCAATTGATATCCAAAATATCAAGGGATTAACATTTTGGATAAGGGGAGAAAATGTGATTAACCTGGACTTAATGTATATTGACAGAAGTGATCAAATAAAATGGACTCAATGCACTCCACACCTAGCATGTACTACGATTACGATGCACATGTTAAGGGGGAGCTTTTAGTGATGATGAAAAACTCTCAAAGTGTAAATCTTTTGATATTTATATCAAACACTTTGATTGAAATTTTCAATGTTTTTGGAAGGATCGTGATGAAATACCCAAAAGACCGACCATGTTCTTAAATTTATGAAGTTATAAGGCGGTTAGGCTTAGGTATTCAGATCCCATGATCCAGCCAGAACCGGAGGGATCTACCCAGGGATATCCACTAGTTAGTGTAGAAGTCCTTAGGTATGATTAAAAAGGAGAAAAAGTGAGAATAGGGAATAATGCCGACTGAGATGGAGCTAACACTGGAACAAACCCAACAAGGTGTTAGTTATGAAGTCTCGGTAAGCATTGAAGGGGTTGAAGAATGAAAAAGAAATGTAAGGATAAAGGGTGAAAACCAGGGATATCCACTAGTTAGTGTAGAAGTCCTTAGGTATGATTAAAAAGGAGAAAAAGTGAGAATCAGGAATAATGCCGACTGAGATGGAGCTAACACTGGAACAAACCCAACAAGGTGTTAGTTATGAAGTCTCGGTAAGCATTGAAGGGGTTGAAGAATGAAAAAGAAATGTAAGGATAAAGGGTGAAAAGAAAGAAGCCCTCCATACACTTAGGCAGAAACGGGTTAGACAATGATGATGTCAGACACACTAGGTGTTTGTCGACATTGAAGACAGTCATGGACCCAGTGACGCTATGCACAAACCCCTCCCAGCCACTTAAAGTCGGAAAGACTTTGTTTCAAAACTCATGGTGATACACCATTCTATGATTTTCTCACTTCGAGTTAGTTGATATTGAAAAGTGGCACTCACTCCAGCTCTGATCACTAAAATTAAAAGTGTCACTATTGAGTACTAGAGCCAAAAGAGATCATCCATTAATCTCATTAGGACACTTGTCATAATTTAGCTTGTTATCTCACACAATGTGAATATCAAGTAATATCATTAGAGTCCTACACAAGATCCTTGTGATTTTGCCAGAACATCCGAGTGATACTTAGGTATTCACAATGAAGATGGAAATCCTGCTTGAGCCAACAACTAACAAGCCATGTAGGATGACTTATGGCTATTCCCTTATAATCAGCTGTGACAACTGAAAGCAACAATGGTGCGATTCTTTATGAATCAAACTTGTTCCAGGTTATGGATCAACGGTTAAAGAATTTTGAATTGCTTAAAACTCTCGATGTGTCACAAAACCACTTTAGCAAGTGACACGTCGATTGATTTTCAAATCGATTTTCTATATCAATCAGTGAGATAGTAACTCACTGGTTCACTCTTATCGTGCTATCTGCTTTGAGACGTTCCGATAATGAGAACATGCTGAGTACGATGAATCTAATACTTATGTGTTAGAAAGATTCAATACTACAGCTGGAAATCCTGTCAAGAAGATTCTTCTTAAATTGAATCTATCTGATCACAGGTCAATCCTCATGGATTTGAAGGTTACTCCAACCAAACCTGGGCGAATGACAAAGCCATATTCGTCCCCCCGTTTATTTGCCAACTGTGTATGCAGGCGATTTATAAAAGATGGGTGGTGGAGAGTTTTCCTGATTTCCAGCTGACCCACAAGATCCATAGCCATAATATTATACCCGATAGACAAACATAAGGACTTCATGAAAGGCTCAAATACATATTTCAAGACTTCCGCTACTCTGATACCGAATGTCTTTCTCGAAGTGACGAAGTATTATAGTTAACGAATCTCAAGAAAGACGTAGCATTAAAGCTTTTCAAGTCAACCATTCAAGAAAGGTATGAGCATGTTGGTTCAGAAATCACAAATCCACAAGATGGCAAAGTTTCAAGATGGCGAAGAGATTGTGCTTGGTTGATGATCTCAAGATGCTCAAAGATCACAATGTCAAATACAAGTTTAAGGAACAAGCTCAATCCAGAAATCAATGATCACTACTACATACTCACAGGAGAATGTCAAAAGGACGAGCTAAATACTAAAGACAAAGCATTGTATGCTAGGCTTAAAGTTTTGTAAAATGGAGTGACCTCCCTTAGGGGGAGATTGTTGGAAACACAAAAAGTGTCGGTCACTTCCAAGTTGTAATAGTCTTAGCTCGTAGTTAGTGTAATGATTAGATTAGTAATCTAGTCCGGCCCAAGGCCCATGGGAAGCCCATCATAGCCCATGGGCCGGCCATCATGTAATTATATAAGCCCTCTCCTAGCCTTGGAGAGGGGTTGGTTGTTTCATTTTCCATTTTCACACACATAATACAATTTATCCATTCCATCCATCACAACCCACATCTCTTTCTCTTGTTCTTGGTAGATCATTAGATTACATGTTTCTTCACTTTTACTCTCTGTCTGGCGTTCAGCAAAAGTTCGGATTTTCTTATCCATTCGGTTACGATTTCAACTGCATCTTGCATTGTCTTTGGTTTAGACGCCACTACACTCCTATGAATCATGTCGGGAAGACCACCGACATATTTTCAATTTTATAAGATTCTTCGGGAAACATCCTCCCGCACAACAAAGCCAATTCCTGAAAGCGTTGGGTATAACTTGGCGAATTCAGTACCTTCACCTTCATAATCCCAAATCTCTATTTCTAGTTTCTTGATTTCATTTCAAGGACAGTATTTGTTAGTCATCATTTTCATGAGTGTTTTCCAAGGCATACCGTAAGCGGCATCATGATTGACTGTCTTGACATGGTTGTTCCACCATGTTAAAGCAACTGAATGGAGAGTGCAAGTAGCAAACTTGACTTGATTCTCAACTGTAAAATTACTAATGTAGAAAACAGACTCCATTCTTTCAAACCATTGAGATAGACCGGTAACTCCTTCCGTGCCTTTAAAATTTAATGGTTGACATTTAATAAAGTCAGTGTAAGTACATTCACGGGCAGTTCATTTTGTCCTTCTAAAACCCGCTCCCGAAATATAGCTATCATCGCCATTCGTATTTCTGTGAGCATCACGTGCTGCCAAAGTGGCAATAACGCCTTGGTCAATCATTGCCTTCAGTTGGGCATTAGTGACATATGTGGTGGCGGGGGTTGTGGTTGTTGTTTCTGGGTTTAACATCGTGGTCCTTTTCTTTGGTGCCATTTTCTTCAAATCACAAGAAAACATAATACCCGTTAGATTTCACAAAATCATAACCATGACATGACATATACACAATAAGTAAAGAGAG
>BQNB010101894.1:0-24373 GCA_026074375.1 Tanacetum coccineum
CATGCATGTTCTATTGAATTTGATGAGAAACACATGTTTTTTATACATACATGTTTTTTTATTGTATTTCATTTGATATCAAGTTTTGTATACGATATTTAAGTTATTGGCTTTTTATAAACTTTGAGGTAAGATGTATATCTTTCTATGATTAGTTATAAACTTTAAGTAAGAAGAATGTATACTAAAAACATATATGCAATTAATTATTAAAACAAAAAAATTATGATTACACACGTTAGACTTACAATCTTAAAAAACATATATGTACTGCGCTTTCTCGAAATCTGATTTGCAGCAAAAAAAGTAAAAAAAAAATCTAGATTCTAAAATTATGGGATTTAAAAAAACGACATTTAATAACAAATTCAAAAATAAGATAGAAATTATATTTTACCATTATGCCCTTTAAGTTAAATTTAAAATAATTAATATCTAAAAAATATGATTGGTTGAAAAGAGTTCTGTTAGTTCTCGCATTAAGATTGGTTCTGAAAATAAAGTCCCCCTATATATATCTATATATATATGTATACACACACACACACACACACACACACATATATATATATATATATTATAATTCCACCCACAAAATAAATATGAATTTAAAAATTGGATATATTAATTATTTATTTATATTATATTAATTATATATTATTATAAAACTGGTTCGGTTCGGTTCGGTTTTTAGGGTTCGGTTTCTGGACGAAAACCGAAACCGAACCGAAATTTTTTGGTTTTTGAAAAGTAAAAACCGAACCATCGGTTTATAGTTTCGGTCGGTTTTTTCGGTTCGGTTTTTTTAGTTTTTGGTTTGGTTTTGGTTTTTTCGGTTCACCCCTAGCTAGAATCTCAGCATGTGGGTTGAAATCAAATACATATATAATGACTGAATTGTTGGTAATTTTAGTGTTATCAACTATTATTTTAGGTAATTATGTTTTACTTGAGACCAATGGCCTTATTCAAGTTTAGCTCGAGACGAGTAAGGAGGTGCGTAGTGCACACTCGTCATAGTTAGCTTGATATAGCCACGATAAAGACGCAAGGTCAAGGTGTCACACCCCGACAATAGCGAAAACTCGGGAATGCAACATAATGATCAATTATAACACAATGTACAAAAATAGAGAAAACCACATTGCATAAATCAAGTGCTATGATAGACCTTAACTTGAACAAATCAAAGTGATTGTCCCAAATCCAACTAAAATCATAAATCTCTTAATTTTATTCATATGACCTCGCAGGGGACATAACCAACTTATCCAAAATCTCCAATCTAAAATCAAACAAAAGTAACAAGACTTCAAACGAAATGCCACTCGGGATACTTCTATAGTCTGCTATTAATCACCAAAATATTCTCTCTTTCACTCACTGAAATGATACTCGAAAACGTCACAAATTGTTTGTAAAGTCGTAGGTTTGACCTTTAACCCAACAGATGTGCCAATATTTCTCAACAGTGGACAATTAGTGCTATATGACAGTGAATTATGCTATAAAATCCAAACATAGCATCCCGCTTGTCATATCTCCTCTCTCAGCCCATTTAGTAAGCTGGTAGTCGCATACTCCCAAATCACTAACGACTCTAAAGGCATTCCAGCTGGAGCACTCTATATTAGGGGCGTACCAACAGAACCTTGCATGCCAAAACACAGTACATGAAGTACCACACAGCACCTTGTATCCAAACATAGTCAATACAAGTACACCACAGTAAACCTTGTATGCCAAACAAGTACATACAAGTACACAAGAACCTTGCCATGCCAAAACAGTACATGCAAGTAAATCAAAATATAATATTTTTACTAACAGTTCATAAGCACCTATCTTGTTCCTAAAACAAAACACATTTTCACACGATTCAATTCAAACATTTCAAAAACACATTTGAGTATAATTTTTCCCCATCGGAAAATACAGTAAAAAGTGGAGGATACTGAGAACTCACATTATGCAAGCCTTTAGCACCAACTTCTTCTTCACAAGTAAACGCAACGACGCCCGCAACGACCTAGTCAGTTAATGTCCTTTTAATCAATTCAACTTCCTAAAAATCATCACGTTTGATGCATAGAGTTTAGAGCGTTGTACAATTACCCAAACAGTTTTAATGGTGTGATGATGACGACTTATCTCCACAATCATATCATCTATTCTTCGATTAATACATACTTATACTATTTAAGGCGCAAATAGATAGTAATATAATTAAAGATTTATAATTATTAATTATACATATTATTCGACAAGTCCATTCGGTACACCTTAATCACTTCAAAATAATCATTCCTTGATTGAAAACGGACAGTGTAATCACATACAAAACACCTTAGGAAAGTTTTGAGAAAAATTATATTTTTTTCGTCTTTTAGTGAATTTATTAATTAAATAAAATAATAAAATAATATTTTATTATTTAAAAATCAAAAATCATGTTTTAAGTAAAATTTATAAGTATAAACTTTTTACGAAATTTCGACATGACCCGTATGTGTTTACAACGTTTTTCCTAGGTTTCAAACCTTAATTTCCAAACACTTTTCACAATTCGACACTTTTGACAAATTCCAAAAAAAAATCTCAAACTTTTTAACGTGCTCCCAAAAACGTTTTCCCCAATATAATACGTTTCAATATCACTTCGTACTTTATTTCGCTTTCAAAAAGTACACCAAAACTCTCAATACAAAAATATCGCTTATTAGGCCTCATGGCCAAACAAGGGTCCCATTAGGATCATTTATAAGTCCAAAATACTATTTAAGTCCAAAACCAAGGTCCATTTACATATATAAGTATATACTTATATGTAGAAATAATCCGGACCACAATAAGCCCTCCTATTAAGCCGTGACTCAAATAGACTTATTGGGTCGTGAGTCTATAAACTCCAAAATACGTATATTAAGCTTTAAAATAAGCTAATAAGCTACGTATCGCTTTCGGTTACTACCATAAGCCTCAAAAATAGTCCACGAACATACGCCATAACATGATATAGTCAAAAATCATTTCCCTTGTGTTAACCACACAAGCCGTGAGCTATAAGCTCAAAATAAGCCAATATATAGCTTAAAAATAAGCCCGAATAAGCTATACAAGCTACTATAAAAAAATAAGCATTCTAGCATCATATATTATTCAACCATCACGACCACGACATCAAAACTACAAAAACCCTCTTTTTCTTTCTTTTATTACACGAACCAAACACACCCTTTTCTTTCGTTTCGCTTTCAAAAAATCAATTTTCGCAACGATCAACTTGTACAACTAACATCTATGCATCAAAATAAACCCAAAAGGACAAACAAAATTTAAATTGATAAACTTACAAGAAAATCTTTATATTAGTTAGATTTCGACACAAACCGGACAACCCAAACGTTTAAATGAATAACCAAACACTAGAATCAACCCCAAATATTTATGTCCTCATGTTTTCTTGATCAAAATTCAAAAATTATGAGTGTGTGTGTGTAGGTGGCGGACGAACCACTAGAGAAGAGAAAAGAGAGATATTTTTTTTGATGTCAAATTGAAAATGAAGGAAATGGTCTAATGATGGGAATATAAGTGTACACTCTTGGACACAACTCCTAAAAACTAGCCATGTTGTTCCCTACTCCTCCCATAACCGGCCAAGGGTATCCAATGGGTGTCGGGCCTTTCTTTTCGTGTTGAAATCACTTAAAAGCTCGTAAAACTCAACCGTAAAATTTACCCCAAAGTTAAAAAGCATTTTTATTCACCTTAAAAATACTTTTCCATTAACTTAGAGTATTCACTTGCCATATTTACACTTTAAACCCTTTAAAATTCAATTTGGACATTAACGGACGTGTCGGACTCGTTTTTCGGCATTTCTCAAAATTCATGGGTCAAACCACCCGGAATACACATAACACAATAATACCTTTCAAAAAGGATTATTAATCACAATAAACCTCAAATCATCACATATCTCATAAAATCACCACCGTCAACACGGTACAAAATCTGAATAAACTGACAAAAGTCAAATAGTCAAAGGACTATTAATGAAATATTCAGAACACAAAAAGGGCAAAGGTTACATTAAAAGAATTTCGTCCCTGAAATTCAACTACTAACATCACTAAACAAATGCGGATACTTCAATTTCATCTGATCTTTACGTTCCCACGTGAATTCAGGACCACGTTTCGAATTCCACCGAACCTTGATGATGGCAATCCTACTACGCTTCAACTTCTTAAACTCTCTTTCCAAAATTTCTACAGGCTCTTCCATAAAATTTAAAATTAGCATACTTGGATCTCATCTAAAGGCACTTTTAGTGTTGGATCAGCCAAACACTTCTTAAGGTTCGACACGTGGAACGTGTTATAAACACCATTCAACTCCTCAGGCAAATCTAACCGATATGCCACAGGGCCTATTTTCTCAATAATCTCAAATGGTCCAACAAACCTAGGTGATAACTTCCCTTTCTTCCCAAAGCGTACCACACCTTTCCAAGGTGGCACTTTGAGCAAGACATAGTCACCTACACTAAATTCTAGAGGCTTCCTCCTCTTATCGGCATAACTTTTCTGACGATCACGTACAGCCTTAAGTCTATCCTTAATCTGCGAGATCTTCTCAGTAGTCTCTTGCACTAACTCAGGTCCTATTAACTGACCTTCTCTAACCTCAGCCCACAAAATCGGGGGAAACGACACTTCATACCCATACATGCCTCAAAACGGAGCACACTCTCACAATAGTTTGATAACTATTGTTATCACGAAAACTCAAACCAAAGGAAGATGAACATCCTAAATTCTCTTAAAAGTTTAGGACATCACGCTGATAGCTTGTCTTCCAAAGGTTGAAATAGTATGCTCACTCCTGACCATCAGTCTGAGGGTGATATGCCGTACTCAAATCTAAGCGGTTCCTAATGCCTCTTGCAATTGACTGCCAAATACCTTGTGTTGTGAAAACAACTATCCGATCCGATTAAGCAGTGATCAGACACACAATGTCTAGCACTATCTCATATAAATACAATCAAGCCAACCTTTCCCTCTTTTCATACTCACGCAGGGTAGTAAATGAGCAGACTTACGTCAACTTGGTCCATAATGACCCAGATTGTGTCATGCCCACTACTAGTCTAGCAATTAGTCATAATATCTATAGCTATCCCTTCCCATTTCCATATGGGAACCTCAGGTTGCTTGAGCAGGCCTGTATGTCCTTTGATGCTCAGCCTGTACTCCTTCTAACCATAAGCAAAACACCCACACTAACATACTCAGCTATATCCTTTTTTCATTCCAGGCCACCAATACCTATCTCTCAAATCATAATACATCTTATCAGTTCCTGGGTGTACAAAGTACTTTGACTTATGGGCTTCGTCCATTATCAGGGTTCTCACATCACCCTTCAAAGGTACCCATATTTGATCAAGGTAATACACGCTCCATCATTCCTAAGTTCATTACTTCTCTTGCCATACCTTTTTGCAATCCAGCAGATTCATCCACAGCGTCTTTCTGAGCCGTCAGTATCCTATCCTTGATACTTGACTGAAGGATCATATTCATAGCTCTAACTCTCTTAGGCTTTAATCTTTCTTTCCTACTTAGGTCATCAACCACCACATTCGCCTTACTAGGATGGTAGCAAATTTCATAATCATAATCAATAAACAACTCTATCCAGCGACGCTATCACATATTCAACTCTTTCTGACTAAAGATATGACGGGGGTGGGCGGGGGGGGGGATGTAGACTCTTATGATCGTATAGAATGAACTCTTTGTCCCATACTAGATTAATGTCTCCAATATTTTAGTGCAAACATAACCGCACCTAACTCTAAATCATGGGTAGTATAATTATTCTCATGAATTTTCAACTGCCTAGACGCATAGGCTATCACTTTACCTTCTGTTTATACACAAACTAGTCCTTTCCCCCCCCCTGGACGCACTCACTATATTACTACAAAACTATTCTAATCCTTCGGGGTAGAGCTAGTAACAGGGATTACATAACTTATCCTTTAAGGTCTGAAATGCATATTCCTGTTCCTCACCCTAATTAAAAGTCTTACTTTTCTGAGTCAAGATAGTAAGAGACTTAGCTATCTTAGAAACGTTCTCAATGAACCTACAGTAATACCCAGCCAATCCTAAGAATGAACGAACCTCAGTCGGAGTTCTAGGGGCTTTCCAATTCTTAACAGCTTCAATCTTACTAAGGTCCACATGAATCCCATTACCATTTATCACATGCCAAGAAATGCATTCTCGTAGCCAGAATTCACATTAGAAAACTTAGCTATAGTTCTACTTTTGGCAGTTCCAGACTAACCTTAAGTGTTCTACATGCTCCTCTTGAGTCTTAAAGTAGATTAAGATATCGTCTTATATACAGCTATTCACAAACTTGTCGAGATAGGCCTACTAACCTATTCATCATATCCCTTAAAATATTGGATTTGTGCATTAGTCAGACCAAAGGGCATTACAGTGAACTCGAAATGTCCATAACGAGTTCTAAACGCAGTCTTTGGAATTGTCAATCCTATGCACTCTAGCTGATGGTATCCAATCCTAAGATCTTTATTAGAGAATAACTGCGACACTTGATTTTACAGTTGGTCAAAAAGATCATTACAATCTAGGTCAGTGGATAATGATTCTTAATAGTCAACTTATTCAATTCTTCTATAGTCTATATACATCCTAAAAGAAACCATCCTTTTCTTAACGAAACAATACTGGTGCTCCCCAAGGCGTTAAATTGGTCGAATGAAAATTTTGTCTTGGGAGTTCCTTATGTTGTCCGTACAATCCTCCTTCAGAAGGTGCCAAACAAAGGAGACTTTGACTATCTGGCGTTTGCTCCGGGTTACACTTAATCCGAAACTCAAATTTCCCGAATAGGCGGTATCCAGATAGATCATCCGAAATACCTCAGAATAATTCTTACCACAACTATGTTTAGTTTTTTTTTTTTCTTTTTATGTTTCTTATCACTTGCACTTACACGGCTCATCAACAGAAATCTTGCTTTCTTATCACGGGCTCTCTCCTACTACTCTATGCATGTTGCTATCCGTAGTGGTTCCTTACTACCTTCTCTGGTAAATTATTTCAACCTTTAATTAGATAAACAGTCATACTATAATACATCAAAATCCTTTGTCCATAAGGTTATTAAGTCGATGTCAAAGATTGACCTCCAATTTATAGTTTGAAACCCTTAATAACCTTATCAATCTCTACTAGCTGCCCGCTAGCTATTTCAATCTCATATTTGAATCCTAAGTCGCTGGGCTCTAAGCCTAACAGAGGTATGAAGGTAGTGGAAATAAAACTATAGTCGGCACCAGAGTCAAATATGGTAGTGGCAAGTGCTTGTTCAAAGATAAACGTACCGTCACAATGTTCGGATCCTGCGTGCTTCCTCTGTCCCAACTTGAAATGCCTCTACCCTAGCATGGTTACCTTAGTTTTCCAAGACCCTGACCCCTATTATTTAGCAACAATGGTTTAGACGGTTTCCTCCCGGTCCTTGTACCCTATTCCATCTAGGACAAGCTGGTCTAACATGGTCGGTACTACCACACTCATAACATGCCCTAACAGGTGGGTTTCTAGTATTGACAGGATTCACATTCCTTGGCACACTTCTATAATCCTTTTCCAAATGACCCAGGCGGTTACACTTGTAACATGTGCGACAAGGTCCACCGGGTGCATGGTAGGAGTTACAGGTGGTACACTTGGGCCAAGTACCCGTATTCTCTCTTCCCTACAGGGCTTGACCAAGTAGACTGCTAAAGCATTCCACAGTCCCTTGTCCCCCTACTTATTATATCCCCCTTTCATTCCTATCCTTGTCGCTGCGCGCGCCCCCGCATTTCCTTTCTTCTTAACCTTCTTAATTGTTCTATTCCTAACAGACTCATCCGTCAGTGCACCAGAAATCTGCACGGTCTTTTGCATAGACTTTGGCTCCGTTGCTGCCACCATCCCACAGATTTGTGAAGCAAGGCCATATACATACCTCTCAATCATCCTACTCTCAGGAGTTACCAAATGTGGAACTAACCTAGCCAACTCATGAAACCTATCAGTATACGCAGCATGGCCAGCCCCGACCATGGCGTGATTCCACAACTCAGATTCTAACTTTTGCATCTCATGACTAGGACAAAACTCTTGTATCATCATACACTTAAAGTCATTCCATGACATACTAACAGCAACTTCCCGACTTAGCGTGCGGATCTGAGAGTTCCACCACGTTAAAGCCTTACTCACAAATGAACCAGCAATGTATTTCACCTTTTGGTCAATTCTAACATCCATCTTCATTTCTGCTCATTATTCCTTTTTCTACAATCCAACGTTTGGTGAGGGCTACAGCACCTCTCTTACCATCATATTCCTTAGGGTTACACGCTAAAAATTCCTTATATGAACAACCTACCCGGTTGCCATTCACTATCACATTCCCAACGTTCCCCTGAACGTTCTCATTAACCACATTACCATTCTGATTTCCAACATTCCCTTGGTTACTAACCTGGGCCAACATGGCGGGTAAGAGGTTTCGCAATTGCTGGGCAATGATCGTTGGGAAGTCGGGTGCACCCCCATTGGCTCCCCCTACATTCCCATTTAGCTCTCTCCCCCTATACCCATTTAGCTTCCCATACCTAGTCCCATTCCTTGACCATGTCAAATCTCATCAACACGCTCATCATTACCTTCCCTAGGTCTTCTACCCCTTCCACCTCTACTAACCCGTTCACCCGTTCCCCCTCCTAGTGATTTGGCAGCAGGCCGGCCAGCACTTCGGGTTCTCATCCTTGGCGGCATTATCTATACGAGGGAGAACATGGGCAATGTTAGGTAAGTGGGAAGACTCGCACACATTCATTGAAAAATATTACTATACAAAACCTAATATACGCGCAACACCACCCTACGGTGTCAACATCGATTTGTGTGAACAATAATACCAAGTATGAGTGAGTTGTGACACGCTTATAATTACGTTGGCCACCGTACTTATATTAGCATCCTTTCCCATTCATATTCAATATTGAGCCCACTCATTTCAATGACTGACATAACTAAGGCACCAAACAAAGAACACACAAAGGCACACCAAAAGCGGAACACCGCACACATAGATCCTATACGCAACTAAACGACGAATCTTAGGTTATAGTCTAGGCCAATCCACCTAGTTCTCTATAACATTGGCTCTGATTACCAATCTGTTACACCTCGACAAAGGCGGAAACTCAGGAATGCAACATAATGATCAATCATAACACAAGGTACAAAAATAGAGAAAACTACATTGCATGGACTCCAAGTGCTATGAATACCATCAACCTTGAACAAACTCAAGTGATGTCCCAAATCGCAACTAAAATCCACAATCTCTTACATTTATTCATATGCCCTCGCAGGGGACCATAACCAAACTTAATCCAAGATCTCCAAATACTAAAATCAAACAACAAGCAAGCAAGACTTCAAACGAAATTCCACACGGGATACTTCTAAGTCTGCTATTAATCACCAAACTATTCCTCTTTCACTTCACCTGAAAATGATACTCGAAAACGTCAACAATAATGTTGGTGAGCTCGTAGGTTTGACCTTAAACCCAAAAGTTGTGCCAATATTTCAACAGTGGACAATAGTGCTATATGACAGTGAATATATGCTAACAATCCAAGACATAGCATCCCCGCTAGTCATATCTCAACATCCAATAATAAATCCGGAGTCGCAACTCCCAAATCACTAACGCACCTAAAGGGCCTACCAGCTGGAGCACTATATTAGGGCGTACCACACAGAACCTTGCATGCCAAACACAGTACATGCAAGTACCACACAGAACCTTGTATGCCAAACACAGTACATACAAGTACCACACAGAACCTTGTATGCCAAACACAGTACATACAAGTACCACACAGAACCTTGCCATGCCAAACACAGTACATGCAAGATAATCAACATATAATATTTACATAACAGTCATAAGCACCTATCTTGTTCCAAAAACAAAACCACATTTCACACAGATCAATTCAAAACATTTCAAAACACATTTGAGTATAATTTTCCCCCAACGGAAAAACAGTAAAAAAAGTGAAGCTAAAATAAGAGAACTCACTCTTAAGCAAGCAATAGCCAACAACTTATTCTACGTACACAAGTACACAGCAACGACGCCCGCACACGACCTAGTCCAGTTAATGTCTCATTTTAATCAATCACTTCCAAAACAATCTTCACGTTTGATGCATAGAGTTTAGACGCGTTGTACAATTACCCAAAACAGTTTTAGTGGTGTGATGGTTGACGACTTATCTCCACAATCATATCAATCTCATTCTTCGATAATACATACTTATACTATTTAGCGCAAATAGATAAGTAATATAATAAATATTTATAATTATTAATTATAAATATACAACTACAAGTTCCAAAAGTCGTTACACCTTAAACACTTACAAACATATCATTTCCTTGATTGAAAACCAACTTAAATCACAACAACACTTAGGAAAGTTTCGAGAAAAATTATATTTTTTTGGTCTTTTAGTGAATTTATTAATTAAATAAAATAATAAAATAATATTTTATTATTAAAAAATCAAAAATCATGTTTTAAGTAAAATTTATAAGTATAAACTTTTTATGAAATTTTGACATGACCCGTACGTGTTTACAACGTTTTCCAAGGTTTCAAACCTTAATTTACAAACACTTTTCATAATTCGACACTTTTCGACAAAATTCCAAAATCTCAAACTTTAACGTTCACCAAAACGTTTTCCCTAAAATAACGATCAATATCACTTCGTAAATACATTTCGCTTTCAAAAAGTCCACCAAAACTCTCAAAATGACAAAATATCGCTTATTGGGTCTCAAGGCCTAACAAGGGTCCATTAGGACATTTATAAGTCCAAAATACTATTTAAGACCAAAACCAAGGTTCATTTACATATATATAAGTATACACTTATATGTAGAAATAATCTGGACCACAATAAGCCCTCCTATTAAGTCGTGACTCAAATAGACTTATTGGGTCGTGAGTCTATAAACTCCAAAATACGTATATTAAGCTTTAAAACAAGCTAATAAGCTACGTATCGCTTTCTGGTACTACAAAGCTCAAAAATAGATCCAACGAACATACACCATAACAAGAATATCGTCAAAAATGCATATTCCCCTTGTGTTAACCACAAAAAAAAGTAAGCCGTGAGCTATAAGCTCAAAATAAGCCAATATATAGCTTAAAAATAAGCCCGACTAAGCTATACAAGCTACTATAAAAAAATAAGCATTCTAGCATCATATATTATTCAACCATCACGACCACGACATCAAAACTACAAAAACCCTCTTTTTCTTTCTTTTATTACACGAACCAAACACACCCTTTTCTTTCGTTTCGCTTTCAAAAAATCAATTTTCGCAACGATCAACTTGTACAACTAACATCTATGCATCAAAATAAACCCAAAAAAGACAAACAAAATTTAAATTTGAAAACTTACAAAGAAAATCTTAAATTTTGTAGATTTTTCGACAGCAAACCTGTTAATCCAACCCAAACGTTTAAATGAATAACCAAACACTAGAATCAACCCCAAATATTTATGTCCTCATGTTTTCTTGATCAAAATTCAAAAATTATGAGTGTGTGTGTGTAGGTGGCGGACGAACCACTAGAGAAGAGAAAAGAGAGATATTTTTTTTTTATGTCAAATTGAAAATGAAGGAAATGGTCTAGTGATGGGAATATAAGTGTACACTCTTGGACACAACTCCTAAAAACTAGCCCATGTGTTGTTTGCCTACTCCTCGCCATAACCTACCAAGGGTCTCCAATGGTGTGTCGGCCTTTCTTTTCATGTTGGAAATCACTTAAAACTACGTAAAACTAAACCGTCAAATTACGCCCAAAGTTAAAAAGCATTTTTATTCACCTTAAAAATACTTTTCCATTAACTTAGAGAATTCAATTTGGACATTAACGGACGTGTCGGACTCGTTTTTCGGCATTTCTTAAAATTCACGGGTCAAACCACCCGGAATACACATAACACAATAATACCTTTCAAAAATGATTATTAATCACAATAAACCTCAAATCATCACATATCTCATAAAATCACCACCGTCAACACGGTACAAAATCTAAATAAACTGACAAAAGTCAAATAGTCAAAAGACTATTAATGAAATATTCAGAACACAAAAAGGGCAAAGGTTACATTAAAAGAATTTTGTCCCTGAAATTCAACTACTAACATCACTAAACAAATGCGGATACTTCAATCTCATCTGATCTTTACGTTCCCACGTGAATTCAGGACCACGTTTCAAATTCCACCGAACCTTGATGATGGCAATCCTACTACGCATCAACTTCTTAAACTCTCTTTCCAAAATTTCTACAGGCTCTTCCACAAAATTTAACTTAGCATCAACTTGGATCTCATCTAAAGGCACTTTTAGTGTTGGATCATCCAAACACTTCTTAAGGTTCGACACGTGGAACGTGTTATAAACACCATTCAACTCCTCAGGCAAATCTAACCGATATGCCACAGGGCCTATTTTCTCAATAATCTCAAATGGTCCAACAAACCTAGGTGATAACTTCCCTTTCTTCCCAAAGCGTACCACACCTTTCCAAAGTGGCACTTTGAGCAAGACATAGTCACCTACACTAAATTCTAGAGGCTTCCTCCTCTTATCGGCATAACTTTTCTGACGATCACGTACAGCCTTAAGTCTATCCTTAATCTGCGAGATCTTCTCAGTATCTCTTGCACTAACTCAGTTCTATAACTGACCTCTCTAACTCAGCCCACAAAATCGGGGAACGACACTTCCTACCATACAATGCCTCAAACGGCGCACATCTCACACTAGAATGATAACTATTGTATAACTAAAACTCAAAAAAACCAAAGGAAGATGAACCTCCTAATATTCATCAAAAGTTTAGGACACACGCTCTAAGTGTTCTCCTAATCTGAATAGTATGCTCACATCCGAACCATACAGTCTGAGGGTGATAAGCCGTACTCATATCTAAGCGAGTTCCTAATGCCTCTTGCATTGACTGCCAAAACCTTGATGTGAAACAACTATCCCGATCCGATATAATCGAGATCGACACACCATGTCTAGCAACTATCTCATTTAAATACAATCAAGCCAACCTTTCCATCTTATCATCCTCACGCATAGGTAGAAAATGAGCAGACTTAGTCAACTGGTCCATAATGACCCAGATTGTGTCATGCCCACTACTAGTCCTAGGCAACTTAGTCATAATATCTATAGCTATCCCTTCCCATTTCCATATGGGAAACCTCAGGTTGCTTGAGGCCGGCAGATGGCCTTTGATGCTCAGCCTTAACCTTCAAACAAGTCAAACACCTACTAACTTACTCAGCTATATCCTTTTTCATTCCAGGCCACCAATACCTATCTCTCAAATCATAATACATCTTATCAGTTCCTGGGTGTACAAAGTACTTTGACTTATGGGCTTCGTCCATTATCAGGGTTCTCACATCACCCCTTTTCAAAGGTATTCCATATTGATCCAAGTAAACAACGCTCATCATTCCTAAGTTCAATCATCTCATCCAAACCTTTTTGCAATCCAGCAGATTCATCCACACGCCTTTCTTGAGGCCGTCAGTATCCTATCCTTGATACTATGACAGAGATCATATTCAAAGCTTCTAACTCTCTTAGGCTTTAATCTTTCTTTCCTACTTAGGTCATCAACCACCACATTCGCCTTACTAGGATGGTAGCAAATTTCATAATCATAATCAATAAACAACTCTATCCAGCGACGCTATCACATATTCAACTCTTTCTGACTAAAGATATGCTGAAGACTCTTATGATCCGTATAGATGACACTCTTTTGACCATACAGATAATGTCCTCCTTATCATAAGTGCAAACATACCAACCTAACTCTAAATCAGGGTAGTATATTATTCTCATTGAAATTTCCTACTGCCAAGAAACGCATAGGATATCACTTTACTCTCGTAGTATTAACACACAAAAAGAAAAGAGAAAATACGAAACCTAGTCCTATCCTGGACGCATCACAATATACTACAAAATATTCTGATCCATCGGGGAGAGCTAGAACAGGCGCATTACACAACTTATCCTTTAAGGTCTGAAATGCATATTCCTGTTCCTCACCCTAATTAAAAGTCTTACTTTTCTGAGTCAAGATAGTAAGAGACTTAGCTATCTTAGAAAAGTTCTCAATGAACCTACGGTAATACCCAGCCAATCCTAAGAACGAACGAACCTCAGTCGGAGTTCTAGGGGCTTTCCAATTCTTAACAGCTTCAATCTTACTAGGGTCCACATGAATCCCATTACCATTTATCACATGCCCAAGAAACTGCACTTCTCTTAGCCAGAATTCACACTTAGAAAACTTAGCATACAGTTTCTCCTTTTTGAGCAGTTCCAAGACTAACCTTAAGTGTTCTACATGCTCCTCTTGAGTCTTAGAGTAGATTAAGATATCGTCTATAAACACTATCACAAACTTATCAAGATACGGCCTACAAACTCTATTCATCAAATCCATAAATATTGCTGGTGCATTAGTCAGACCAAAGGGCATTACAGTGAACTCGAAATGTCCATAACGAGTTCTAAACGCAGTCTTTGGAATGTCATCCTCATGCACTCTCAGCTGATGGTTCCAAACTAAACCTAACTTTAGAGAAAAACCTGCGACCTTGCAGTTGGTCAAATAGATCATCAATCCTAGGTAGTGGATAATGATTCTTAACAGTCAACTTATTCAATTCTCTATAGTCAATATACATCCTAAAGGAACCATCCTTCTTCTTAACGAACAATACTGGTGCTCCCCAAGGCGATAAACTTGGTCGAATGAAACTTTTGTCTTGGAGTTCCTTAAGTTGTCCCGACAACTCCTCCAATTCAGAAGGTGCCAAACAATAAGGAGACTTTGCTACTGGCGTTGCTCCAGGGGTTAACTTAATCCGAAACTCAATTTCCTGAATAGCGTAATGCCAAAAATAAATTCATGCCGAAATACCTCAGAATAATCTCTAACCACAACAATCTCTTCTTGTTTCTTATCACTAGCCTTAACGCTCATCAACAATCTTGCTTTCTTATCCGGTCTCTCTCCTACTACTCTAAGCATGTTGCTATCCGGTAGTGGTATCCTTACTACCTTCTCATGGCAAATTATCTCAACCTTATAATTAGATAACCAGTCCATACCTATAATCACATCAAAACTCCTATGTCCAAAAGGTATTAAGTCGATGTCAAAGATATGACCCTCAATTTCTAGTTTGAAACCCTTAATAACCTTATCAATCTCTACTAGCTGCCCGCTAGCTATTTCAATCTCATATTTGAAACCTAAGTCGCTGGGCTCTAAGCCTAACAGAGGTATGAAGGTAGTGGAAATAAAACTATAGTCGGCACCATAGACAAATAAGTTAGTGGCAAAGTGCTTGTTCATCGTAAACGTACCCTTCACAATGTCGATCCTGGCGAGCTCCTCTGGTCACCCAACATGAATGCCCTAAACCCCTAGCCTTGTTCCCTTAGTTCCACATACCCTGACCCCTATAATTAGCAACAACTTGGTTTATGAACGGTTTCCTCCCGGTCCTTGTAACCCCAATACATCTAGGACAAGCTGTCAAAACATGGTCCCCGGAATACTAGAACCTACACTTCATAACATGCCCTAACAGGTGGGTTTCTAGTATTGACAGGATTCACATTCCTTGGCACACTTCTATAATCCTTTTCCAAATGACCCAGGCGGTTACACTTGTAACATGTGCGACAAGGTCCACCGGGTGCATGGTAGGAGTTACAGGTGGTACACTTGGGCCAAGTACCCGTATTCTCTCTTCCTACAGGGTTTACAGTAGTTGCAAAAGCATTCACAGTCCTTGTCCTCTTATTATCATCCCTTTCATTCCTATCCTTGATAGGTTCCCCCGCATTTCCTTTCTTCTTAACCTTCTTAATTGTTCTATTCCTAACAGACTCATCCGTCAGTGCACTAGAAATCTGCACGGTCTTTTGCATAGACTTTGCTCCCGTTTGCTGCCACCGATCTATCCCACAGAATTTGTGAGCAAGGCCAATATACATACCTCTCATTCATCCTACTCTCAGGAGTTACAAATGTGGTAACTAACCTACCAACTCATGAAACCTACTCAGAATACCAGCATGCCAGTCCCCGACCAATGGCGTGATTCACCAACTCAGAATCTAACTTTTAGCATCTCAGACAGGACCTAAACTCTTGTATCATCATACACTTAAAGTCATTCCATGACATACTAACAGCAACTTCCCGACTTAGCGTGCGGATCTAAGAGTTCCACCATGTTAAAGCCTTACTCATAAATGAACCAGCAATGTATTTAAAACCTTTATGTCAATTTGACACACACACACACACACAAAAGGCACAGATTCCATTTTCTCAATCCAACGAGTGAGGGCTACAGCACCTCCCTTACCATCATATTCCTTAGGGTTACACGCTAAAAATTCCTTATATGAACAACCTAACCCGGTTAGCCAATCACTATCAACATTCTCCACAGTTCCCATGAACGTCTCATTAATCCACATACCATTTTGATTGCCCAACATTCCCTTTGTTTTACTACCTGGGCCAACATGGCGGGTAAGAGGTTTTGCAATTGCTGGGCAATGATCGTTGGGAAGTCGGGTGCACCCTTATTGGCTCCCCCTACATTCCCATTAGCTCTCTCTATACCCCTTTAGCTCCCATACCTAGGCCATTTCCTTGACCATTCAATTCATCAACACGCTCATCATTACCTTCCCTAGGTCTTCTACCCCTTCCACCTCTACTAACCCGTTCACCCGTTCCCCCTCCTAGTGATTCGGCAGCAGGCCAACCAGCACTTTGAGATCTCATCCTTGGCGGCATTATCTATACGAGGGAGAACATGGGCAACGAGGTAAGTGGGAAGACTCACACACATTCATTGAATATCTTACTATACAAAACCAAATATACGCGCAACACCACCCTACGGTGTCAACATCGATTTGTGTGAACAACAATACCAAGTATTAGGGAGTTGTGACACACTTATAATTACGTTGGCCACCCTACTTATATTCGCATCCTTTCCCATTCATATTCAATATTGAGCCCACTCATCTCAATGACTGACATAACTAAGGCACCAAACCAAGAACACTTAAAGGCACACCAAAAGCGGAACACCGTACACATAGATCCTATATGCAACTAAATGACAGATCTTAGGTTATAGTCTAGGCCAATCCACCTAGTTCTCTATAACCTTGGCCCTGATACCAATCTGTCACACCCCGACAATGGTGGAAACTCGGGAATGCAACATAATGATCAATCATAACACAAGGTACAAAAATAGAGAAAACTACATTGCATAAACTCCAAGTGCTATGAAGACCATCAACCTTGAACAAACCTCCAATTGATGCCTCAAATCGCAACTAAAATCCACAAATCTCTTACATTATTCAATGCCCCCTCTGCAGGGGACCATAACCAAACTTAATCCAAAATCTCCAAATACTAAAATCAAACAACAAGCAAGCAAGACTTCAAAAGAAATTCCACACGGGATACTTCTAAGTCGGCTATTAATCACCAAACTATTCCTCTTTCACATCACCTGAAAATGATACTCAAAAACGTCAACAATAATGTTGGTGAGCTCGTAGGTTTGACCTTAAACCCAAAAGTTGTGCCAATATTTCAACAGTGGACAATAGTCCTATATGACAGTGAATATATGCTAACAATCAAAGACATAGCATCCCCGCTAGTCATATCTCAACATCCAATAATAAATCCAGAGTCGTAACTCCCAAATCACCAACGCACCTAAAGGACCTACCAGCTGGAGCACTATATTAGGGCGTACCACACAGAACCTTGCATTCAAACATAAGTATATGCAAGTACCACACAGAACCATGAATGCCAACACACTACATTACAGTACCAAAGTACACAAACCTGCATGGCCAACCATTACATACAAGTACCACACAGAACCTTGCCATGCCAAACACAGTACATGCACGTAAATCAACACATAATATTCACATAACAGTCATAAGCACCTATCTTGCCACAAAAACAAAACCACATTTCGCACAGATCAATTCAAAACACATTTGAGCATCATTTTCCCCCAACATAAAAACAAGTAAAAAGTGGAGCTACGAGAACTCACCTTAAGCAAGCCTTTAGCAACCAACTTCTACTACACAAGCAAACGCAACGACGCCCCGCACACAACGACCTAGTCTAGTTAAGACTCATTTTTAATCATCACTTCCAAAACAATCTTCACGTTTGATGCATAGAGTTAGACGCGTTGTACAATTACCCAAAATAGTTTTATGGTGTGATGGTTGACGACTTATCTCCACAATCATATCAATCTCATTCTTTGATAATACATAATTAACATTAAGCGCAAATAATAAGTATTATAATAAATATTTATAATTTATTAATTATAATATATCTCGACAAGTCCATTCGGTACACCTTAATCACTTCAAAATAATCATTCCTTGATTGAATACGACACGTTTAATCACAACAAACACCTGAGGAAAGTTTCGAGAAAAAATATATTTTTTTTCGTCTTTTAGTGAATTTATTTATTAAATAAACTAATAAAATAATATTTTATTATTAAAAAAATCAAAAATTATGGTTTTAAAAGTAAAATTATAAGTATAAACTTTTTTACGAATTTCGACATGACCGCACGTGAGTTACAATGTTTTTCCAAGTTTCAAACCTTAATTTCAAACACTTTTACAATTCGAACAATTAACCGACAAAAATTCCAAAATCTCAAACTTTAAACTGCACCAAAACGTTTTCTCCAAAAATAACGAACAATATATCCACTCGTAAAATACAATTCGCTTTCAAAAAGTCCACCAAAACTCTCAAATGACCCAAATATCGCTTATTGGGCCTACAAGCCCAACAAGGGACCATTTAGACATTTAAAAAGTCCAAAATACTATTTATGTCCAAAACCAAGTCCATTTACATATATAAGTAACACTTATATGTAAAAATAATCCGACACGTAAGAACCTCCCATTAAGCGCGGCTCAAAAAGACTTATTGGCCTTGGTCTAATAAACTTCAACATTCGTATATAAGGGGCTTTAAAATAAGCTAATAAGCTACGTATCGCTTTCGGTTACTACCATAAGCCTCAAAAATAGTCCACGAACATACGCCATAACATGATATAGTCGAAAATCATTTCCCTTGTGTTAACCACACAAGCCGTGAGCTATAAGCTCAAAATAAGCCAATATATAGCTTAAAAATAAGCCCGAATAAGCTATACAAGCTACTATAAAAATAAGCATTCTAGCATCATATATTATTCAACCATCACGACCACGACATCAAAACTACAAAAACCCTTTTTTTCTTTCTTTTATTACACGAACCAAACACACCTTTTTCTTTCGTTTCGCTTTTAAAAAATCAATTTTCGCAACGATCAACTTGTACAACAAACATCTATGCAATCAAATAACACAAAGACAAACCAAAATTTTAAATTTGAAAAACTTACAAAGAAAAATCTTAATTTGGTAGATTTCGAGCACGAACCCGACAACCCAAATACCGTTGATTAAAATCATAAACAAACACTAGAATCAACCCCAAATATTTATGTCTTCATGTTTTCTTGATCAAAATTCAAAAATTATGAGTGTGTGTGTAGGTGGCGGATGAACCACAGCAGAAGAGAAAAGAGAGATATTTTTTTTGATGTTTTTTTCAAAATAAAAATGAAAGGAAATTGTCTATGATGGAAGTAAAGTGTACACTCTGACAAGTTAGCTAAAATTAAGCCATCTTGTCTCCCCTCTTTGACTTCTTGACCGGCCATGGATCCAAAGTGGTCTCGGGCCTTTCTTTTCGTGTCGGGATCACTTAAATACTCATAAAACTTAACCATAAAATTTACCCCAAAGTTAATTAGCATTTTTATTCACCTTAAATATATTTTTCCATTAACCTAGAGTATTTACACGACATATTTACACTTTAAACCATTTCAAAAATCATTTGGACATTAACAGACGCGTTAGACTCGTTTTTCGGCATTTCTCAACATTCACGGGTCGAACCACCCGGAATACAAATAACACAATAATACCTTCCAAAAGGGATTATTAATCACAATAAACCTTAAATCATCACATATCTCATAAAATCACCACCGTCAACACGATACAAAATCTGAATAAACTGACAAAAGTCAAATAGTCAAAGGACTATTAATGAAATATTCAAAACACAAAAGGGCAAAGGTTTCAACAACTGTCAAGGTGAAGGTCACATGGCATGACAATGTACTAAACCGAAAAGGCCAAAGAATTCTGAATGGTTCAAATAGAAAATGTTGCTTGTTCAAGCTTTAGAATCTGAGGTTGCGCTAGATAAGGAACATATGGCATTTTTAGCAGATAATGGGGATATAATTACTACAGACCAAGACTCTCAGGAACTGACAACTACAACTATTTTTCAAACTGATGATCTTGATGCCTTTGACTTTGACTGTGATGAAGCATCATCTGCAAGTGCAGTTCTTATGGCCAAGCTTTTGGCGTATGATTCAGACATTCTCTCAGAGGTACCAACTCATGACACTTATTAAACTCATAATGTGATTGATTAAAGTGTGCAAGAGATGCAGTATTATGAACAACCAACCTTTATTAATGATTTAGATATTGATATAACAAGTGACACTAATGTTATTTCATATGATCAATATCTAAAAAAACTAAAAATGAGGTTGTTCAAGATACTCCTTCTTTTGCACAACATGATGAATGATAATGTTTGAGATTGAAGAGATGTCTAATCAAGTAGCTAAATGTAATGAGGTGAATAAGGTGAATATGAATGTAAATGAATCCTTAACTGCTGAGCTTAAAAGATATAAAGAACAAATTAAATTTTTTAAAGAAAGACAATAAATTGATTTAATTGATAGAAAAGTATTTTGATGGTCAATTGCGAGGGGTAATTGTTGATAGAAATGCAAAGTTTGCTGATTTTCAAAACCAAATTCAAACATTAAAACTGCAACTTTCTGCAAATGTGGAAAGTCATAAGATTTTGTCAACAACTATTGATGTTTTAAAAAAGGAATCGAAAGAAAAATAAGATAAGTATCTCGACGAAATTATTTATTTAGAAAAGAAAAAGAAGGCCTTAGACAACATTGTTTACAAAATGGGTCAATCAACGCAAATGATGCATATGTTAACAAAACCTCAAGTTTTTTACGATGAAAGTCACAAAATAGCACTTGTTTATCAAAACCCTTTGTATCTGACTCAAGATCAAAGAAAGTAACCTGCACTGTATTGTGGTCATACAATAGTTAAGAAGCATGATGTATTGTCTCTGATGGATACTGAAGAAACATTACTGTTGGCTGAAGAAAGTAGGTTAAAGATTAATGCTAAACAAAATGATCCAATTACAAAAGAAAAGAAAGTTAATATTGCACCCATTGATTATTCTACATTGAATAAACTATATGAGCATTTTGTTAAGAATTTTGTGCCTAAAAAACAACTGTCTGTAGAACAAGCCTTTTGGTTACCTATTTCAAAAAATGTTTCTGAAACACTAGATGAATATGACTTGAAGATGAGACTTGAAATGGCCAGTGCAATGATCTCATGAGAATAAAGAAGTTCAAAAAGAAGACTGGTAGAAAGATTACAGTTTGATGCAAATGAAGAAATCTTGTTGGTTTTGATAAAACCAAAGAGGATTGCTACAACTGCACAAAACAGGGACTTGCAGAGAGTGTAGATCAAAGAAGATAATAGGACGGAGGGGATGGTTGGAATACTGGATATAGAGAATGAAGCAGGAAGAACCGGAAATAGAGAGAAAGCAGAACTAGGAAAGAAGAAGCATCTAATAGCAATTAGTAACAGTTGATGGAGAAGTGTTGACTGGATAACTCATTCAGCAAGTGATGATAACTATGCTTAAATGGCTTATTAACAGCTCAGGATCAAACAACAGGTAACTTCCTGTTCACTGAGATGTAAGAGGTCTTATGCTAACCTAAATGACTATATGATGTCAGAGAGAGGAACTTGTAATGCTAGCGTAGAAATAAAGGCTTATACTCAGGTCTTAAAAGTAGAGCACAATTTGTTGCCCATCAACAAGGTCAAACTTTTGGTTAGAACAAAAAATCAAATTTATGAAAATAGATTTAGATGATAAAACAGATGTTCTAACATACCATAAGACATTGTTGGCTAAAGCTCAAAAAGAAAAAGATGATTTGGAAGTAATAGTAGACAAATGGAATCATTCTTCAAAAAATCTTGGTAAAATTATAAATGATCATATGCCTGCCAGTGATAAATTTGGGCTAGGGTATGGTGATTACAGATATAGTGGGAATTTGAGTTATGAAAATGAAATTTCAAAAAGTGTCTTTGTGTGCAATAAAAGTGATTCTGAAAATCGACCTTTGCATACAAGGCTTGTTAAACCAAGTGAAATGCAAGCTGTTCCTCCACCCATGACAGGGAATTATTTGCCCTCTGGACCTGATATTGAAATAGATGACACACAATACACATATGGTCCAAGAACTGAATCTCAAACAACTGAACTTGATACCTGTGACTCTAACACTAGTACAGAACCTTCTGAATTAGTGTCTGAACCAGTTGTAAATCAATCACAAATAGAAGTTCAACCTAAGGTTTGGTCTGATATTCCTATCATTGAGGAATATGAATCAGATATTGAAAATGAGAATGTGACTGTGCAAACTAAAAGACTTGAATCACCTAGTTTTGCTAACAAGCAAGTGAAAACTCCTAGGGAAAATGTTAAGAGTCAGTCTACACATAGTCAAAAACCTAAGGTTAACAACAAAGAGTTAGGGAATGGGTTTACTGAAAGAGCATGTTTTGTCTGTGGTAGTTTTAGCTATTTAATTAGAGATTGTGATTATCATGTAAAATTGGCTAAACAACATAAACTAAACAAACAAAATATGTCTAAGGGTAATGGTAAAGGGGTAAGGAAACCAACATGGAACAATGTTCAAAGGGTAAACAAACAAAATCAATTTGTTCCTTTAGCAGTACAAACAAGAACTGGAAATAATCCAGTTAATACTGTTAAAGCTAGCGGTACTAACTATGTTAGTACTGCTAGACGAAAAATTAACAAACAGACAGTACTAACTAGCACTGCTCTGAAAGTTAATACTGTTAAGCCCATTATGAATGATGTTAGACCACAAAATGCTTTTAACAAAACTCATTCACTATCCTCAAGGCCTTTAAAAGGAACAACAGTACTAAGAACAAAATTGACAAACCAAAAGATTTATATTGCTAAGGTAAAAGCAGTTAGTACTGTTGGGGAAAAATGGGTCATTGCTGTTAAGTCCTCAGCAAGTTGTAAATGGAGCAAACCTGGATACAACAATAGTATCCTCTCCAAATACAATGGTGGATCTAGCCTTAGAAATCATTCATCTTTAAAAGATCCACTAGGCAGACTCAAGCCCAAACAGGCTTGGGTCCCTAAGAGAGACTAAACTCTTTCTTTTGAATGTGCAGGAAAATCCACACAGAACTTTAAAGAATAAAGGAATAATTGATAGTGGATGTTCCAGGCACATGACAGGGAACAAGGCTTACCTTGCCGACTATCAAGACATTAATGGTGGCCCTGTTGCCTTTAAAGGGAATGAGGATGCAATGACTCTCCAAAATGTCTATGATCTTTGTATCTCTTTGTGTAAACAGGTTTCAGATCAAGCCAAGGAAATTAAACTCTTAAAGGCTAAGATCACAAAGCTCAAAAGGAAAGCTAATCCTGTCATCAAACACTTCAAAGCATATCAGAAGAGAATATCAAAGGAACAAAGACATCAAAGGAAACATCTCTCAAAGAAAAAGAAGGTGCAAATAAAGTCTGTATCCAAACAAGGGAGGAAGAATGCAAAAGGAGATGGTAAAGCAAGATTCTAAATCTAATAACGCAAGGGAAAGCATATAAAGACACGCTAAACTAGAAATCAAGGCAATTTAAAAATCTAACGACATTTTAAACAAATTAAAATTAATTAAAAACTAAATTTCGCTAACTAATTAACTAAAAA
>BQNB010101895.1:7788-24373 GCA_026074375.1 Tanacetum coccineum
TTAAAACGTAGTAAACTCGGAAATACTCTAATCCAAAAATCGATTAACTTGTTTTATTTCAAAAAATTGATTTAATCAAACTCGATAGAACCGAAATTTGAAAAAATCCTTATGATATGAATTAACAAGAACCACAATCTCGATAGAACCGAAATTAATGATGTCTTAATAATCCAAAACACTTATATCACCAAATTCGATAGAACCGAATTTGATTTCCGAGTTTAGTAATTACCGAATTTGTGTTTCAAAAACCCAATCCACGATAAAACCGTGAACTTGTGATGTTTTAAGACTTTGTAAGCTTATTTCCGAGATTAAATCACTAAATCCTTATTCACACTTTTCGATAAAACCGAAAATGTACGAATACTTATGAAACTCGATAGGCAACCGAGTTTATCAATAACCACCTAATATACGATTTTCGATAGAACCGAAAATGCGTATATATCTATTACAACACTTTTTCTACCGAGATTAAACTAATAACGATACAAAAGCTCCCGAAAATGATCCGAGAATGCTAAAACCCCTTCCGAGAATACAAAAACACTTCCGAGAATGCTAAAAACACTTCCGAGAATGCACAAACTCCAATACACCGTCACGTCAAATCCATTAGAATAGTCGATAATGCTCAATTACTCGAAATAGCTGCCAAAATACAAATCGAAAGCTCAAGAATCTCAACCGAATCCTCCGAATTGCATTGTATGGTACTCGGACGTGTAACAATCCACAAATCGAATCACTCTAATTTACTAATGGCGTATGATACCACTTGTTAGGTCTTGTTTATCTTGAATCATACATGATCATCAATGAAAGCTTAGAGAGAATAATAGAGGAAGACAAGTATTTAATTTTCAAATGATATAAAATAGAGGGAAAAATGAAAAAGATTATTACAAGGCTTACCCTTCTAATGGTGATTAGAAGGGGTATTTATAGGAGAGGGAAGGAAGCTTCCCTTCTTTTATTTTTCTAATGTTTCACTTCTAGTCTCTATACTTTAGTAATTATGCTATTTTTTTCTTTTAGCATAATAAACCTTATTACAATCTACTTTATTCTTAACAAAATAGAGACTAATGACTAAATATAATTAAACCACATAATCGACACTTTTTATGAACCTAACAGTTAACATGGTTTGTCCCGCTCGATGAACTCTAATATCAAGTTGCACATTTAACAATTTTTTTATCTCTAATGTATCTTGCAAAAGTTGCATGGAATTTATGATTGATAAGAAGAGTCTAATGACAATTATATATATATAACACACTTAACACATGAAAAACGAGGGAACTGAATCATATGATCACTAATCTTTCGTGTTTAAGTGTAAATAAAATAACTCGGCAAAAAATGAAGTAATGCTCCATTACAAGGTAAGATTGTTATAACACGCACCAAAATTGCACGTTGGTTACCTAATTTCCACACGTTGTTTTCACAAAAAAGATATGCACACCATGTTTTTCATTGTATTCTTTGCAATTAAAAACACCGTATTGTATTACAAGAAATATCAAGTTGTATAGTCAAATTTTTTATCATTTTTGTCGTATCACATTCACCATATATGTAACTTTGAACCAGTGACGGAACCACGGTGGTTTTCGGGGTGTTCCGGCACACCCGTAGATGATTGCGGCGTAGTGTTAATTCGTCTAATAAATCTCACATATTTAGAAATGCACATCGTCCCAAATAATCTGTTTGTAATCTTATTTAGTTGTTTATATGTGCACATGGTCGTTTTTGGTTATGGTTTCGTCCAAGCTTCAGACTGTTACTTTCATATTATTTATACATGTCAACGTCTTTAGGCCGTTTGCCCGTTTTGTTTTAGAGACAAGCGATTCGATGAACATTCTTATTTCCATTTTATATTATTGTTAGGAACACGTCTTTGCCAAAGAAACATCAGGGTGAAACGTAGATATATTTTGTAAGGCTTAATATGTTTATATCGCTATACCTTGTTCAAAAGGTAAATTTTGATTTCAATCATATTAGTTGTGATTTTTGGTTAGTTTTAATTGGAAAAAGTGGTTCAAAGACCATGACCTATCAACAAACCTATCACATAACGAAAAACATAGTGGGACATTAGAAGAGACTTGACCCTATGGTTGATAAAAGCATATTTGGTAAGAGTGGTAGCACTCTAGAGACAAGATTGCAAGTTGGTCACATTTAGTTTAGCTCAAGTCATTGTCAAATTTGGTTTATCTGACCATTTGTTTTTAATATCTATAGTTTTTAGGTACATTAATTATTTAATTTTTGTAATATTTTCTAGACAAAACCTTTTTTCCCTTATTCATTTTCAACAAAATATGTTATAATTAGCAACATACCATATCTTTGATCTTTGATAATTACTCCTAATCGTGTACAATACTTTCAAATTAGGATAGTTTAAAAGTTTTTTTAACTTGAGTTACATTGGACGGCTTAGTGATGAAAGATTTGTGACTATCATCTTTAAAATTTGAGATGTTTCAAGTTCAGTTTCTGATAGGCCGGTGTCAACAGCTACTGAAGTTGTTTTGTCGACAACCTGCAAAGGAAGAACTTTACCCAATTTGATTATGTCTTGCGGTGTGTTCAAACATTTTAAATTACTCGGTAAAATGTGAAAACCCATAATTGCCGAGGAAAAAAAAAGAGAAAGGTACACTAAACATATGCATTTGGTTACACAAATAGATAATTCAGAGAACCACTCAATATTTCATGCACCAAAACACCGAGCTATATTTAATTATTTATATTGTATTGTGCTTTGTGACCAAAAGCCCTTAAGATAACATACGCAAATTGTTGGTTGTATGGTTCTCAGAACAAAGTGAAAATAATCAATAGCTTAGCTAATTATCAAAGATGGTTATCGGATATCACTTAGAGTCGTACAATCACTTTGCAAAGAAGATTGTTTGACCCTATGCCTAGGTTACACGAATACATTTTTGAGATAAAACCAAGTGTCTAATATTGTTTTAGGCACAAATTAAGAACCTTTTGCTTCTAAGTGTTTATGTTTTCTGTGTTATCTATCCATGCAGTTTGTGATCCACTATATATATATAAGAGATAAACTCAAAACCCTAGTCAAAGTAATTATGAGAGATTATAGGAGATATATTTTCTTCCATAATTAGACTCTTTGATTTTTGAAATTAGTGGTTATATGACCATATTAATCGTGGTCATTAAATGCAGTCAAACCTGCCACTTGAATCGGTCAAAACCTTTACAAGTTAGTTGAATTCATTCCAGCGTGTTATTCCTTTAGCGTCTTGAACCATCACCTAACTCACTAAAGAGTATACCCGCTGAAGGTTCAAGCTGAAGAGACCCGCTGATGAGTTAACCCGCTGAGGATACATCCTCTGATGGATTTTTCCCTGATGGTATCCTTCAACTTACTACTCAGGGAGCACAAAGCTGAAGCCATCATATTGATGAATACCATTCAGTGAGTGAACTCACTAAACTTCATTAGCGACATGAATTCCCTTTTATCACTATCAGAGTCAGGGTGTTTAGTGACCTATGGGAGTACACTCCGTACCCACAATTGAACTAAATTTCCAACAATCCTCCCCAATTTAGGACAATTACTTTGCATGAAAATTAAACGTTAAACAAAACAAGTGCATAAATAAAAATGTCACGAGGATTGAATTTCCATCTTAGTAAATTACACGTTCAAATATTCGAGAATCAGGTGTTCTAAGAATTAAACCCTTCAACCCATTTGAATACCTAAAGATAAAATACACACAAGTTTTCAAACACTTAAGAAACTCTTGAAACTATACAAGCCATGTGTCCATATCTAATTTATAAATGTTGTAAGAGTCAAAGTCCATGCTCCCTGAAGCGGCGAAACCTCAACATTTACATAGGTGGTTCCTCTTTATTCATGCTCATGCTAAACACTTTTTCAAAGAAGTAAACCATTGAGAAGTAAAGACTTCATCCTCCTTTTTAGCAAGTTCCAAGCACATCCTTGGGATGATATGTAAATACACGTGCTTCAGTCCACTAAACATTCAGCTTTCCACTTTGAACTCGGCTATCAAGTTTCCTCAGTAGGGAGTTGGGTGTCCTAGCATTCAACGACTTAGTTGGACTTTAAACACATCCCTTTAACAGAATTTAAAACCAAGTCTCTAGCCAGTCCCTTCGTCAAGTGATTAGCTAAGTTTTGTTGAGACATCACAAACTCTATAGATACCACCTCATTCGTAATAAACTCACAAATAATGCTATGCCTGACACATAAGTGTCTAGACTTCCCATTATATATTTGGCTATAAGTCTTTGCCAATGTAGCAGCACTATCATAGCCGATAAAAATAGGTGCTATAGGTTTGGACCACAATGGAATTTCAAGGATCAGGTTTCTCAACCATTCAGCTTCCTTACTAGTAGCTGCTAAGGCCACAAATTCATATTCCATTGTTAAACCGGTGATGCAAGTTTATTTCTTGGAAGCCCAAGAAATTGCATCTATACCAAGCTAGAATACCCAGCCACTGATAGATGAATTATCTTTAATATTGCTGATCCAACTTGCATCAGTGTATCCTTCTAAAACTGAAGGATAACCATTATATATCTGTAACCCTTGCGGATTTTCTAGTTCACAATGTTCTATTTTAGTCCTTTGACTTTTATCATTTTTTATTCCTGTCAGATTAATTTTCATGATTTACGGTAATCTGTTTATTATCTATTTAATCATTAGTGTTAATATTCTCTTTAATTATCTCATTGTAGATGATTATGTTTATACTTGATCAAATCCCAAGAGGTTTTCCCGTAAACGGCTTAAAATATCAAATAACGCGTCCCGACACGTCCGTTAATGTCCATATCAAATCTAAGACAATTTAACCCTAAAACCTATAGCGTAATTAGTCAAAGTTTAAGTAAAATATTTTTACATTCATTAAAAATACAAAAAACTTTGGGTCACATTCTAAATCGCTAGTTTAGACTATTTAGTAACCCGACAAGAGCTAGAACGCACCTAGGATCTATCCTAAGGGTGCTAGGCGGTTCGAACCCCACAAGGGACAACAAGGCAAGTTTTTAGAAACCTTGTCCCAAGTGGTACCCTTTTCATTTGTCTTATATTGATTCAAACACATACTTTTCATTCATTTTTCACATACATCAAATTTTTGTGTTCTCTTCCTTTTTCCTTCTTGCATCTGAAAACAAACATACACACACACACACACACACACTCATTATTTTGATTTTTGATTCAAAAACATGGAAGTCTAAGTTCATCCGGGTTGGTTCTAATAGGTGTGGTTTCTTTAATACAACGTTTGGGTTGTCGGTTTAGTGCTTATTCTCATTTTTAAAACCCTCTTTGTAAGTCATCTATTTCTTAAATATTTTTGTACTTTTAGTAGTGCTATGATGCATAGATAATAGTTGTACGGTTTGTTTTCTAAAAATCGAAAGGTTAAAGTTTTGAAATAAATATTAAGGGGTGCGTTTGGTTCGAACGTGGTAAAAATGGACAAGGGAAAGACCATTTTATTACTTTGGACGTGATGGTTGAATAACATGTATATACTTAGTAGCTTATTTTTATTTTTGGCTTTAAATAAGCTTATACGACTTATTTGTGGCTTATTTATTTTCGGCTTAAAAAGGAAACAAAAACGTTTTTGGTTATTACCTATACTTGTCATATGATGCATATTTTCTTTTAAAATATATTTTTATCAAGTTTTAAATTTATAAAACCTGATCTACCTAACGACGCACTAACGGGCAAAGAACCCGATCGTGGGTAGTATAGAATGGTAAATCCGATGTCGTTCCAAGAGCTAAGGTGTAATTAGTTTTAATTTGAAATGTCACGTTTTGAAAATGATTTTTTGATTTAAATAAATAACAATACAATAAAATAAAAAACTAAAAAGTAAAAGGATAGGAGATATCAAGAGAGAAAACGTGTTAACCTAGTTACTTCATTATTATTGTTATGAAGACATTTTCTTGTGCAATGTCAAACTATGGTTTCATTACTGGTTTCTAAGGTCGATAGACTTGAATGTGCATATACAGTCTATCCTATACTCTCTGCGATTTTGAATCAGTCTCGAATCATCTGGGAGGTAGGTTATCCAGGTTGCAGTGATTAATCCCAACTATTCTCAAAACATATCTAATAACCTGTAAAGATTATTAACCCTCTTTGAAAGAGTTCTTGTGCTTTTTAAGTATCGAGTTAGTGATCCTCCCTAGTACCCATTGGATCCAACCATGACAAGGTAATCTATTAATGGGGCAAGCTAGGTCCAAACCATCCGTACTACCAAGGGAACAATCATAACAAAAGTAAATTCATAACTAGGCTAGCACTTTAAGTGCTTAGCCACTTATGGTAATGGAAACACAGTAAGAGATAGAAAAATCATATATTGAAAACTCATAATTCTTACAGGATTCGTAATTTGAACGATTAAATACAAAACGTTAGTAAAGTGTGATCTTCCTTGGACTCCAGGTAGAATTCTTCCATAGATTAAAAACAACTCATAATTCCCTTATAAGTATTTCGTTTTTGTAACTATTAAATACCAAAAGAAGTAAGAGTGTGATCTCTCTTAACTACCAGTTGAATTCTTTGAAAGGTTGTGAACCATTTGTCGCCTTTCCAAATGTCTAAGATGGAAGTGATGTCGGAATAGCTTGAATGAGGCCTCTATTTATAGATATCCAACCAGTTACGGCGTAACCAATAAAGGTGTTACGCCGTAACCAACTTACAAAGCATTCTATAATTAAGCAACTGTTACGGCGTAACCAGATATGGTGTTACGCCGTAACCTTCATATAACTTCCATATGTACGTGATCTTCATTTCATATTTTTGGATCTTTATGGTTACGACATAACTGGATAAGGTGTTACGCCGTAACTATAACTCTGACGAGATTTCCTTCTAAATATAGGATTACGACGTAACTAGATATAGTGTTACGCCATAAAGTCTTCCTTGATCCTCGTACTTGCTTAATTTATGTTACGGCGTAAGCATTTTTGGTGTTACGCCGTAACATTCTTTAGAATTTACACTTTAAGTCTTTTTTTTCCTTGTTTCTTGTCACTTTCCTGCATTTCACCTGAAAACTACAAAACAATAGAAAATATCTCGTTTTCGAGTGTTAGTGAGACATTTACAGGTATTTTTGGGGGTATTTTGCCACCAAAAAGTATTAAAAATTTGATGCTATCAAATATATCCCCCACTTACTTCTGCTTTGCCCTCAAGAGAACTGTTAAAAACATTTCATAAAAAGATTTCTCGAGAATAACTTCAAGAAATGAATTTATAAAACTCTTATGCTAGAAAACATCAAAGCCGAACACCTCACAAAAAGGGGATCAAAAGTCACTCAGCTCTCCACTAATCTAAGTGTTTCATTTTCGGGGTGATCACTCAATTGCACAGTCATAACATGTATTCTATCATAAGCTTGGAAAGTACACAAATCTGCACCAGTTAGAATTAGGGTCTAAATAACTCTCAAATGCAACAAATGGTTATAAATGTTTAAAGGTATTAGGGTTAGGATAGACATGGAATACACATTTAATGGTTGATAATGTAAAAACACAAAATAAATAGTCTAAAGTAATCTAAGGTTGTCATAACTAGCTACTGTCTATCCATGGGTCCAAGAGTCAAAGTCTGAAAATATGATCTTCAATAATGGGCTACTAGCACCATTATTCATAAGTATTGGTGTAATAATGGGCTACTAGCTCTATTTTACAGAGATGTGTTGGTGCAATTATAGGCTACTAGCTCTATTTTTTATTTTTTATTTTGCACCATCTTTACATTTTTAGCACATGTTTGTTGCACCCTCTTTTCTTCATGGTAAATATGAAAATGCTAAAGGGGTTTATATCTTTAATCATTGCCCCTGCAACATTCAATATTTTACGTACATCCCTCCACTTAAGATAAACAATGTCGAAAGTGGTGGTACAGGGGGGTCTTGATAGATCATAATTGATTGGTCTTCCATGAAAGTATATAATTCTTATTCCCATTCCCCTGAATCATGGACTTAAGTAGCTAGAGATTTTAACACACAGAAAAATAAAGACTATAGGGTAGGCTAATGTGAAATGGTGTAACGAAACATATAGAGTAGGTTAAAAACATAGATTGGTTTAACATGGGTGATCTAAGGGTATCTTGCACTAATAATGAGTGAAACAGAAGGGTTTATCACGGGAGGTCGACAAGTTAGTGTAACAAGTCGATAAACGCATACATATAGGCTATTTAGGTGATTTCCTAAGTGTTGCCTTCTTGAACTATCTATTACTGCTAATCAATTAGGTCTCGAAATGATGTACATGCCAAGTTCTAAAGTCTACAATACTACCGGCACACTCAATATTTTGGTGGATTTTTAAGTAATATGATGGAAACGGAATATTAGGCTTAAATATCATCAAATAGTAATAAAGGGTAATGTGCATTCGGCAAAGATTAATTTTAGTTTATTTAAGAAAAATTTATCAAAAATTTTAAAATTGGCATAATTTTCAAAGAAAACTAGAAAATCGAAGGAAAGACATACGTCAAGTATTAATTCTACTCCCATCCCCCCGCTTGATTTGTACAATGTCCCTATTGTACATTAAGGAAATGAAACAAATAAGAAAATAGTAGAATTAAGTCAAGAAACTCCCTCAACATTGATTCCAGATTTGAAATTAGGTGAAAATCTATACGATTATCTCCGTCTTCCCGCAAGCTCTTTATCCCCTGTGATCACAAAAACAAACCAAAGCATAAAACCATTCTACAAGAATTATGAAGTGTACAGGAAATACAAACCTAACTCACTTTCGTAGGAATCACGGTTGCATTTAGCATATGCAACAAGCCTTTTAAACCACTTGGTGGCCCAAGTGGATGAGTTTAGTCTTGTGAGGGCTTCCAGAGAACATACCCACAAAGTCCATTTACGTATACAAGGTTTAGACATGTTTAAAACTTAAATTTTTAAGATTTCAGAAAGAGGTTACGGTGTAACCATAGTGGTTATGTCGTAATCAAATGGTAAAAATTTAAGTTTTTAAGGTGTTACGGCGTAACCTTGAAATGGGTTACGTCGTAACTGTAGTGGTTACGGCGTAACTGTAGTGGTTACGCCGTAACTGCTGCAAATTCAGCAAGGTTACCAAATGAATATGAGTCGAGCCGGTCTCGAGAATTGCCTCTTAGCTTCTGGATTCTACAAAACAAAGTAAGAAACATGCAAACCAACTAATGCAAAAAGAAATTTTATTAAATAAAAGACGGGTTGTCTCCTGAAAAGCACTTTTGTTTATTAATGAGTCTTTAAGTTAGACTCATGCTCATGCTACGTTTTGTTGTTTGCTACTTCCATTCGGATCATTTCCTTAAACTTAGATCTATTCTTCCTTCCAAGAGGTAAAGTATTATCCAAGTCTTTGGTAACACAGATGAAACTTTGTCCACCTTTAAATGAGTATTTCTTAACTTCAAAAGTTTCTACTTGTACTTCTGGTGGATGATAGTCTTTGTCCTCTATTCCTATTTCCTCACACTCTTCATTTTCGAACTCAAAATTGTGTCACTCTTAATTTTTTTTATGCACTTGGTTACAATATTCCCATATGAGATCTAGAATGTGTCCCTTCTTTCCTATTTCAAGTTCATACTCATCTGCTAGCTTATCGATTTCTAAATTGAATTCCCACTTGTAATCATCAAAGCTTCTATAAGTGGGATTATTTTCACAGGCCAAGTTATCTTGTAAATAATCAATTAACCATTATTTTAATAGTGCTTTTTTTTATAGGTTCACTTATGTCAGTATGCTGACCTTAATCAAAATCCATTCCCTTAAGGTATAATCTCTAGAGATTTTAGAAGGAGGTTACGGCGTAACCATAATGGTTACGTCGTAATCAAATGGTAAATTTTTTAAGTTTTTAAGGTGTTACGGCGTAACCTTGAAATGGGTTACGTCGTAACTTTAGTGGTTATGGCGTAACTGTAGTGGTTACGCTGTAACTGCTGCTATTTCAGCAAAGTTACCAAATGAATATGAGTCGAGCCGGTCTCGATAATACCACACAGATTTCTACCCCACCATCACACATTTTTTGTCGGGGTCACAGGATGGCCACATTTTGGTTTGTTCTTTGATATTCTGTTTTATAGGGCTACAGAAGTGTGCTCTAGGAACATTCTTATCTAATTTAATTTTCCGTTTCTTAGGCTCCCGATCATCTAAGTTAGGGGACCTATTGTCCCAGTTACCTGACTCTTCGTTATCGATTTGATTATTACCCTGCGCAGGGATTGGGGTCTAACCATGAAAATTATTTCAATAGGATTCGTATACTTATGACTGTCTATCATTGAATCAAAACTTATTCTATCTTCATTAATTCCTAAAGATATTTTTCCAGCGAAGACATCTATTTCTGCAAGGATGGTAGCCAAAAAGGGTCTCCCTAGAATTGTAGTTTCAGAAGGGGTGTTGTCAATGATTACGAAATTGGAAAGGAATAAGAAATTACCAATCTTAACTAAAACGTTTTCAACTATTCCCAAGGGTTCCTTTTTAGACATATCTGCCATTTCACAGAGCATATTTGTTTTCCTTAAATTGGTAAGATGCAAGTGTTCAAATATACTCCTAGGCATTGCATTAATACTAGCACGCAAGTCAGCCATGGCATAAAAATTAAATTTACCGATTGTGCAGGGGAGTGTGAAGTTCCCTGGATTTAACTCTTTACGTGACAGTTGGTGTTGTAAAACTCCAGTAGCATCACTTTTGGGATCTGATATGAAGGATACTCCATGGAGTTTGTTGAGCCTAAATGTTTCCTGATCAACAGTAATTGTTTTAATTTGTTCTGAGGATGAATCAAGGATTTTATCAAAACGAATTTCCTTAGTTAACTGTTCAATCTGTGTTTCTAAATTTTTAAGCTATGCGCTTTGGTTCCTAGTATTAATCTCAATATTTTCTTGAAGCTTCTTAATCCACACCTCCATTTCAGTACTTCTTCGTACAGATTCCTCTTGATGCTTAGCTAATAATTCTTCTAAATTTTCACCATATGGTGGACGATTATCAATCTTGGTGTAGTATCCAGGTGGTCCTACATGAAACTATCCTCCATTACTTCCGTTAAAAGGTGCTGTTCGTCCAAATTCTCTATATCTGACCTCTTCCACTTGTTTAACTTCCTCGTTGAGGGGACAATCCTTGTCGAGGTGAGGTCCTTCGCAAATTGCAAGTTTGGATCTAACTTTGGATTGCGAATAGAACATATTTCCTTCAGCTTCTTCATGTCTCGTCCCAGGTTGTCCACTTATTTACCAAAGCAGCTAGTCCATCATTGCTACTACTGCTTCTAATACTCCTACTTGTCGTTTCGTTGTGTCATTTTTTAGAATGGTCAGCCATGATCTGAATTGTTGTTAGAGCTTGAGCAAGTGTCATCCCAGGAATTGGTCCCTGCGAATCAAGCAGTTGATGGTTCACAGTGCTCAAACCCTTATAAAAGATATTTACCTTTTGATGACTATTGATGTCGTGAGTATGGCACATGTACAACAGGTCATTATACCGCTCCCAGGCCTGGTATAATGATTCGTCTCCTTCTTGCTTGAAGTTGTGAATATCTTCAAGCTGCTTCGCAGTCATGGAAGGTGGACAGTACCTTTGGATAAAGGCCTTTTTGAGAAGATCTCAGGTATTGATAGTTCTTGGGGTGAGTCTGTCCACCCATCTTTTTGCAGATCGGTAAGAGTAGAGGGAAAAACCGATCAATCAATTAAAACTATAACCTTTAAAAATTCAACTCAAATCATTATATTACTAACAAAATCACTAGATCCACACTTCTAAATACATTCTCCTACACTACCTAAAAACTCCCATCCAATCATATCAAAATCCCAATTCAAATAACTCAAACTTTAATAACCACCTATCCATAAATCACTATACAATCAAAATAAATAACCCATTATCTCTAACTATAACAATACACTAATCTCACCACTAAACTCCCCTCATCTCCCCACATCCCACCACCAACCAAAACCAAAAAATACCCTTTCCCCTATTTTTTATTTTTTTTTTTTTTTTTTTTTTTTTTTCCTTTTTTTTTTTTTTTTTTTTTTTTTTTTTATTTTTTTTTACCCCCCCCCCCCCCCCATTATTTTTTTTTTTTTCCTTTTTTTTTTTTGTTTTTTTTACACCCCCCCCCCCCCCCCCCCCCCCCCCCCCCCCCAATTTTTTTGGGGGTGGGTGGGGGTGTTTTGTTGTGGGGGGGGTGGGGGGGGGACCACCTCCCCTTTGGGGGGGGGGCGGCCGCCAAAAACTTTATGCGAATTTTATTTTAAAATATATTTTTACCAAGTTTTAAATTTATAAAACTCGATCTACTTGACAACGCACTAACGGGTAGAGAACCCGATCGTGGGTAGTATAGAATGGTAAATCTGAGGTCGTCCCAAGAGCTAAGTTATAATTAGTTTTAATTTAAAATGTCACGTTTTGAAAATGGTTTGAGTTGATTTAAAATAAATAACAATAAAATACATAACTGAAAAATAAAAGAGTTAAAGATATCAAGAGAGAAAACGTGCTAACCTAGTTACTTCATTACTATTGTTATGAAAACGTTTTCCTGTGCAATGTTAAACTATGGTTTCAATAGTGGTTTCTAAGGTCGATAGACTTGAATATGCATATATAGTCTATCATATACTTCCTGCGATTCCGAATCAGTCCCAAATCATTTGGGAGGTAGGTTATCCATGTTGCAGTGATTAATCCCAACTATTCCCAAAACATATCTAATAACTTATAAAGATTATTAACCCTTTCTGAAAGAGTTCCTATGCTTTTTAAGTATATAAAGTGATAAGTGCTGACCGGTTATTTCCTACACTAGGTAAGGAGTTAGTGATCCTCTCTAGTACACATTGGATCCCATATTGACTAGATAATCTAATAATGGGGCAAGCTAGGTCCAAACCAATCGTACTACCAAAACCCAGGGTTATACGATAGTCAAGGAATATCTAATGAAACCATAATCTACAAGAAACCAATCATAACAAAAGTAACTACATAACTAGGCCATCACTTTAAGTGCTTAGCCGCTCATGGTAACAGAAACATAGTAAGAATAGAAGAAATCATAAATTGAAAACTCATAATTCTTACAGTATTCGTATTTGAACGATTAAATATAAAAAGTAAGTAAAGTGTGATCTCCCGATCTCCCTTGGACTCCAGGTGGAATTCTTCGAAGGTTGGAAGCCTTTGTCGCCTCTCTAATTGGCTATGAAGGAAGTGATGGCGGAATAGCTTGAATGAGGCCTCTATTTATAGGTATTGAACCTGTTACGACGTAACTTTTAAAACTGGTTTCGCGTAACCATCATACACGGCATTCCATATTTAAACAATTTATTATGGCGTAACCAGATATGGTGTTATGCCGTAACCTTTAAATAATGTCCATAAGTACGTGATCGTCATTCCATATTTGTGGATCTTCCTGGTTACGGCGTAACTAGATAAGGTGTTACGCAGTAACTCTAACTTTGACAAGATTTCCTTCCAAATATATGGTTACGGCATAACTAGATATTGTGTTACGCCGTAACGTTGTCCTTGATCTTTGCACTTGCTTAATATATGTTACGGTGTAACCATTTTTAGTGTTACACCGTAACATTCTTCAAATATTTACAATTTGAGTAATTTTTCTCTTGTTTCTTGTCACTTTCCTGTATTTCACCTGAAAACTACAAAATGATGGAAAATATTTCGTTTTCCTAATCTAATTATTACATAAACTACGAGCTAAGACTATTACAACTTGGAAGTGACCGACACTTTTCGTGTTTCCAACGAATGGGATGAAGAGGATGTGTCATCTGATGACAATGAATTAATGGAAGTCAAGGCTCTAATGGCACTCACTGAAGAAGAAAGAGTCTTTGTCAGCAAAGAATGTGCAAGAAATGGGGAATGGGTTCATATCTCTATAAGAAAGGTACATACTCTTCTTGAATTAGAAGATAATAATGAAAGAAAATCTTTTCTTGATTATTTATGTATTGATCTTAACTATGTTGAAGAACAAAGAAATAATCTTTTTATCTAAACATAGAGATCTTGCTCAAACACTAAACACATGCAAAGAACAGCTCTTAGTACTAAAATAAGCAAAACTTGATTGTACTACTATGCAGCATGCAAGCACTGAAAATCTCAAAGAGAATAAAAACTTAAGAAAAGAACTAAACAAGCTAAAATCCATCACTAAGACATGGCTCAACAGTTCTAAACAAGTAAATCAGTGTATCAGTGAACAAATCCTCTCTCAAAAGAAAAGAATTATGGGAGTTGGTCAACTCACTGAAGATCCTTCCAGCTCTAGGCTTAAAGACTTAGTCTTTATAAAGTCTTCAGTTGATAACACAAAAGCTTCCATACCAAGTGTTGAAAGACTCTGGTTATCAGATGTTAAAGGTTTTATCTTGCCAAATCATGACACTAGTAGAATTCTTCCAGCTGAGTCTCAAAGAAACTCAACGGATTCTCTAGTTACTATTATTGACTCATTAGAGACTGATTATGATTCAGCAGATGAATCATCAGTCTGTTCTACCTTTTTTCCTCTACTAGAGAAACTAGGTGATGCTAAAACTGTCTCTGGACCTAAGGCTGTCAAAACAACTTTGAAGTTAATTTGCACATTTAAAGCTAAAGCTTTAAACGGTATCATTCATAATGAACCATCCTCAGCTCTTGCTTAGGAAAACAAAAAGGCTTCAGCTTTAAAATCTAACTCAGCTCCTGCTGAAAATTTAAAGAATGTGAAATCTACTGATTATCTCCACTTGGATACTGTAATAAAAGAACTCAATGATCTAAAATTACAAGTCAGCAAAAATCAGTCATCTCAATCCAGATACAAACAAGTTTCCCAAAACACTCTTCAAAGCAAAAAAACACAACTCAAAAGGAGTTGTGAACTTTGTGGATTAAAAAATCATCTCTTTGAGAAGTGTTACAAAGTTCTGTTTTGTATGATTTGCAAAAAAACTGATCATAGAACCCGTGATCATGCTGAATACATGTGCACCATAAAAATGTCTTAGCATCTCTCAAGTCTGGGTAGATCTTCATCAAGATCAAAAACTCCTAGACCATTAAAATGCTTTGTTAGGTTCAAGAAAAGTGGTTATTATTAGATGAATTGGTATTTGTATAGTTTTGATTAGTTTATAGTTTTATTAGTAATTATAATGTAATAAAGTCTATCTTGGTCAAAGTTAAGTAATGTTGACCAAGGTTTGACTAAAGTTAAGAAAATAGAGTAGGATAAGCAATAAGTATAAATACCCATCTAGGAGGGGTATTTATACAAGTCTTTTACATTTGTTGGAATTCACTTCTCCTTTCTATTCCTATTTTCCCTTTGAAATGAAAATTTAGAAAATGATGAAAAATACTCTCTAGCTCCTCTCCTCCATTCCTAAGCTTTAGTATGATCACTACTAAGCAAACATGACATATAACAAGTGGTATCTATCGCCGGGAGAGATCTATCGTGTGTTTCATGAATCAAATCGAGCTTAACCATGTGAATTTCGATCTACAAGCTTTCGTTTAGATGAACAGTAGGTTTCGTATGAGTTAGATTTATGATTTGATGAGTTATTGATCTTAAAACGCATAATACTAGCTTTCGTAACCATCGAATTATAGGTTTAATATCTAGATTATGAAAAATACGTGTTTTAGATTGAATTTGATTAGAAAATATTGGTTTGATAGCTTTCGTAAGCAAGAAATAAGGTTTCGGTAACTGTCACACCCCTTCATAGGCGGAAACACGGGAGTGCAATATAATGATCAATCACAACACAAGATACAAGATAGAGAAAACTAAAATGCATTAATAAGTGTCATGATGATTATTTATCTCAAGTACAGACTTGAGTGAGGTCGCAATCAAGAACGCAACAAATAGTCGCTTACAAATCCAAATGCCCTCGCATGGGTCCCTATCAATATTAGAACAACAATCATCCAGAAAACAAATCCATAACATACTTTAAAAAGTAAGACCTCTCAAACATGATCCATACAAGATACACTTAAAGGCTGCAATCACACATCTCAACCTTAACGATCATTCTCTTCACCTGAAAATGATACTAAAAAACGTCAACAATAATGTTGGTGAGCTCGTAGGTTTGAAGAAAACCCAGTCGCTGTGCCAATATTTATAACAGTTGGACAATTGTGCTATATGACAATGAATATATGCAAAACAATCACAAACCCATGACTTAGCATTCCCGCTAATCATGTATCAAGACCTAGCATCCCCACTAGTCTTATCATCAGCGTGTACCAGCGCTCTTGGGTCGCAACCCCGAGGTCATACGCACCTAAAATCCTACCAGCTGGAGCATTTACAATAGGGC
>BQNB010101896.1:1581-24371 GCA_026074375.1 Tanacetum coccineum
AATTAAGTTGTCATTAAATGAAAAGTATCTACTCATTTTCTAACACATTTATACCCAAAGTTTTTGGTCTTGTGATATCTATAATGATATGTGTGTTCCTGTCAACTTAGAGGTTGTGAGTTTAAGCCTCAATGTGAAAAATTTTCCGTTTTAAAAAAAGTTTAACTCATTTGTAAAGGCATTATAATAATTAGATCTCATTTTAAAATTCTTAACCGAATTTTTTTTCTCTTTATCCGTAATATATAGACTAAGTACTAAGTAGTTATATACCTAAAGGTAGAAATGTAGCTTAATCAAAACTAGATAAAACTCGTGAGCTTAAGAGCCGAGTATTCTTAAACTCGAACTCAACTTAGTTGCTGCTTGATTAGCTTGAGCTCGAGCTCGCATTCATTAAAGTCTCACGTTTCTCTTTTACACACCTATTCGAAACCAACTAAACTAGTACTATGTGTCTTAAAATGACGTTAAAGTTAAAAGAGTAAACTGCAAAAATCATCCTTGTGGTTTGTACTTTTTGGCACTAATCATCCCTAACTGATACTATTGACACTAATCATCCTTGAGCGATGAAACGTTCGAAGAGTAAACTGCAAAAATCATCCTTGTGGTTTGTACTTTTTGGCACTAATCATCCCTAACCGATACTATTGGCACTAATCATCCCCGAGTGATGAAACGTTCGGCAAAAATCATCCTTGTGTGTTTTAAATGACATAATTACCCTCCATATGTTTAAACCACATGGATGATTTTTGCAGTTTACTAAAAAAACTAATGTTACAATTATTATTATTATTATTATTATTATTATTATTTATTATAAATCACTTTATTAGAAATTTAAGGGATTTGAAAAAATTATTGGGAAGCCGAGATATTATCTAGCCTCTCACTTCTTGATGTGTGTGTTTATTTAACTGGGACTTCCGCCTTTGACACAAACCATGATGGCTGATTGATGCGGCATCACATAAACGTGTGAAGGCGGAAAGGCGGAAGCCCCGGTTAGATAAACAAACACATCAAGAAGTGACGGCCTAGATGATATCTCGGCTTCCTAATAATTTTTTGTAAATCCCTTAAAAATTCTAATAAAGTTATTTATAATAAAGAATAATAATAATAAAATAAAAAATTAAAAGTAAAAAATATAAAATATAAAAATTTATAAATAAAATAAGTAAATTACAAACAAAATGATTTATAATAATAATAATAATAATAATAATAAAATAAATTAGTCACTCCAATAATGTTAAAAGTCGCGAATTTATTTTTCATAGAGTGAGTTTTTGTATTCAAAAAGAGGTGGGAGGACAACTAGTGTCTAGACTTCCATCCAACTTTATGTAAAAAATAAAAATATATAAATAAATAAATAATAATAATAATAATAATAATAATAATAATAATAATTGTAACATTAATTTTTTTAGTAAACTGAAAAAATCATCCTTGTGGTTTAAACATATAGAGGGTAATTATGTCATTTAAAACACACAATGATGATTTTTGCTGAACGTTTCATCACTCGGAGATGATTAGTGCCAATAGTATCGGTTAGAGATGATTAGTGCCGAAAAGTACATGATTTTTGCAGTTTACTCAAGTTAAAATTATAAGTCGCGTGATAATCCATAATCCCAAAAACACCCCCCCTAAATTGCGTGATAATCCATAATCCCAAACACCCACTAACTTAATTGCTGGTGGTGATTCAACACTATACCTGCTACACACTCCATCAAACACCATCATAAAAATGAAGAACAAGATGTTAATAATAGGAGGCACTGGTTACTTGGGCCAACATTTATTACAATCATATTCAGACTCATTAGATTTATCAATTGCATTCACATATCATTCATTTAATCCACCTGATATATTGCTTCAAGCAGTTCCTAATGCTATACCCTTTAAAGTTGACTTGCAAACTGGTCATGGGTTTGACTCTGTTTCTCATACATTTGGTCAGGTATGCAGTTTTTAACAGTGTTTGTAATTTTTTTATTTGATATTTAACTGATGTTGTTGTTTGATAATGTTGTTAGTTGTGGAATGGTTTATAGAATTATAGGGTTGTTTTAGTCTTCGCTTATGTTGTTTTTAGATCTCGAAATGTCGAAATGTTGCTTGGTTTGGCTCGCAGCATTTTGGCGCAACTATCGTTTAGCATTTTTAGAATATAAAGCTTGGTTGGGATTGCTTATCAAAATGAATTAATGATCTTTGGGTTTACTTTGCGAAAATGTTCATTTTGGTTAGATGATATTTATTTTGTTCATTTAGATCAGTATACTATCTAGAGTTCAAACTGGGTGTTCGATTTATTAGCAACTTGGTATTTAAGATTAGCCTGTTAAAGTATGATGAGTTAGGCAAATATTTAAACCTTAAGTGACTTGTATAAAAATGTAGTTAGTTGTGCTTATGTTGTTTTAGCGTTGTTTTATTGTCTGGTTATGTTGTTTCAGATCTGGAAATGGCGAAATGTGTAGCGATTTATGTGAGTTTTTGTTGAGATTAAGACATTAAGTAGATGATAAGGGGTTGTTTGCGATTGCTTATTATAGTTGCTTATATGATTACTGTGTTAGGATGGGACAGCTTATAATGTTCTAGAATACAACGATTTGCTTGGTTCGACTGCTCGTGAAGTTAATAAAAAAAATTGGAGTTGCAAAATTGGTTGGGATTGCATATTAGATCTGGTTATCCCCTTATGTAGTTTTAATTACAGCTGCCTTGGCTGTTGATTATTCTTCGCGTTTAGATAAACGTTTTCAAAGTGATTATTAGGACTTGAAGAATCTGAATCAGAGAAAATAATTAGTTGATAGGTAAATTAGAATCAGGGTATCAGATTATTACTGTATTTCAATTAGCATTTGCTTACCATAACTCCTTCCTTGCCTCTCTCAGTCTAATAAGAAGGGGGTGTTTGTGAATCCTTAATTAAAGTTGCTTATATGATTATTGTGTTAGGATCGGACAGCTTATAACGTAAACTATTTGCTTGATTTGGCTCCTCAAGCATAATACACAGACGACGCCTTAATAATGAAATATGGATTACAAGAATGGTTCGTATTGCTTATTAATATTGCTTATATGTTATCACCTTATTTAGTTTTTATTACAGTTCATGTTGATGTTTCCTTCTCGGATTTTGGCGTTTAGATTTTAAGGGTTGTTTAGATATACATTATAAATGGTTATTAGAACTTGAAGAATCAAATTATTAGTTTATCTAAATTATCATTTTTCTTACCTTAACTCCTTCCGTGTGTCTCAGTTTGATTAATTTGATTTTGAGTTATCAAAAAAATCAGAATAAATATCAGCTTTTGTTAAACACTGAAAAGTGATCATCATAGTTAGAATTCATTGGGCGCTAGGCAAGATTTCTTTGTTAATGGAATAATTAAGAATTCTTTGTAATTTGACTAGCATTGTATTGGATATTTTTTGAGGAATATGTGTGTGTAGACATACACATATTCAGTTTAAATGCGTGTTTCAACTGAAAAATGTGTAGGAAAGGAAAATTTGCAGTAAGGAAGGAAGTCTTTGTATGTTGTGTTTCCATTGCGATTGCAAACGTCTGTTACTTAAATTCTTGAATTTCTAATTGATTTATCAGTTGGTCTAGACTCACCCTTGGGTATTATTGTGATTATTACAATCATTTTTCTTAGGCAATTCCGTACCTCGCTATCCTATTCTGATTAGCTGACCCTAAATTATAATTTATGATTACCATACCAAAAAACTAAAAATCTGACTATTCCAGCTTTAGACTGCCATAATTCGTTTAAACACACAACCAAACAACCGCAATTGTACCAATAGCATTTTTAGTTTCTTCATTTGTTTACACAAGAGGAGCGACTTGTCAGCTCGAATCAACGCCAGTGACCTGTTTAAGGGCAAGGTTGAGATAACTTCGTCAAATGCGTGTGAATGTCATGTAGATACAATATTCAGCATTACAAACCACTCAAGTAAGCCTTTTTTTTAACTTGCAATGCAGCCTGATGTAGTGGTCAATTGTGCTGCACTTTCCATACCTCGCGCTTGTGAAACAGACCCTTCACTTGCCATGTCTGTAAACGTTCCTTCTTCACTCGTGAAATGGCTATCATCTTTCCCCGAAAGCAATACTCTTCTCATTCATTTATCAACCGATCAAGGTAGCACAACTGAATCCTTTCCTGTTTACTATTCATTCCTTTTAACTTTATATTATTCGATCGTTCTAATGACAATCTCTTTAATCAGTTTATGAAGGGACAAGTTCTTACTATAAAGAAGAAAATGAGACACTTCCTGTGAACGTATATGGGAAGTCAAAAGTGGCAGCAGAAGAATACATCTCTTCAAACTGGCCAAACTTTGCAATTTTAAGAAGTAGCATTATTTTCGGACCACAAACTATCTCACCTGTCCCAAAATCACTTCCGATTCAGGTGGGGTTGCTTCTTACAATATTAAATCATTTTAATGGGTAAATACAGGTAGGTTGAAACTCATTCATTACACGGTTTCTGATTATCACAACTTACACATGAATTACAGTGGATGGATAGTGTGCTTGCTAAAGGACAACAAACTGACTTTTTCCATGATGAATTTCGATGCCCAGTTTATGTCAAGGATGTCGTAAATATCATACAAATATTATCAAACAGATGTATTTCAGGTTACTTATTCCTCTGCTTTGTAAACAAGCTTGCTGTTTATGCATTATCCGACTCATGTTTGACTTTTATCGTCAAACACACTAGTTTCCAACTTCAATTGTTTTCATTTCGCTTTATAAGTTTTCTTAGCTATCATATTAAACTTCATAAGAAGAACACAAATAAACACGCGAGCTAAGCCTGTACTAACATTTATCTGTTGCTTAAATTTGAAAGGTTGTGTGTTTGACCTCTAAAGTCAAACATTACTTTGATCTATTTTATGTTTCTAGTTTGATCAGATACATTAAACATTGGGTCATTTCTGTTGAATTCGCAGATGGAAAGAAAATGCAATTGCTTCTAAATGTCGGTGGGCCAGATAGGTTATCTCGTGTCCAAATGGCAGAGGTAGTGGCTCGTGTTAGAGGCTATGACGCCTCGTTGATCAAACAAGTATCTGCATCATCAGTAAGTGGACCTTGACCCACATCAAGTTCAGTCTTTTGTATCCCTTTGCCTATGAAATGCTTAAACTCATGACTTTTCACTTATGACTTATCGCGGAGTCAGGTCACATGCTGATTATATCCTGGATGTAGTAAGCTGATTCAGCACGCTAAACTTCACACTCTACTTCTTTTGGGCTGGTGTTCAAGTTGACATCAGAAACCATACCTTGATATTTTAGGTTGTAAATATACGTGGAAAAAATAAGTTATGTGGCTGTTGTGCATGATAAATTGCTCTATAGAACATGCTCAAAAGTTCCGCGTTTTAGGATAGACGTGGATTTGTTTTCAGGACAGATTATGGAACCGCTTGATCCGAAACTGAAAAAACCGAGTTACCACAGGGGGGTTTCGCTTATGGTTTTTTAGTAACCGCAGGTAATTGACCTGACCCGAGTATGTAACATATTCAACTATTTATTTATAGAAAATATATTCCATTCGTTTATGTTCTAAGTATTTTTGGGAAATTGGTAAATCAATTGCTGTTATTTTAAAGACAATCCTTAAAATTTGGCAAATCATATATATAACCGTGGCCTCTGATCTTCATTAATCTACACAAGTCGATCACAAACCCTAGCCGACTCTATACAAGCAGACGAAGTTATAAAAAATATATATATATATAATTGTGTGTATAAAAACGTGTAAAAAATATGTGTATAAAAACGTGTATACAATGTGTGTATAAAAGCGTGTATAAAAAAGTGCGTATAAAAATGCATATAAAAACATGGATAAAAACGTGTATAAAAACATGTATTTTTAGAGGTATTTTTAGATGAACAAAACAACAAAGTTTAGTAACTTAAGCGAACAAATTCGCAAAGTTGAGTAACACACATGTCAAATAACCTGATAAGTTTCTGAGTTGGATAATTGGGCCCACAAAAAGCTGACGTGGAGAAGGTCAAAACATAATATCCCGGTTGCCAGTATACGAGGTAACCTGAATGAACACACTTTTGTTGTTCAGTAACCTTAAAGTCAAACTTCGATAGTCCAGTAACCCAAATGAACAAAAAAAAAGTTTAGTAACTTAGACGAATAAAAGTTAATAGTTTAGTAACGTGTCTATCTAAAAACCCTTCATGTTGGTAGTAGTAAACTTGAAGTGGTCATATAATTATCGTTTGATGATTAGGAGTTATTGTTTCACTAAGTAATTAGATCAAAGCAATAGTTAAACTCAAATATCCATATGAACTAAAACGTTTCTGTTTAGCCATAGTCCATTGATGTCTTGTTCTATAGAACAATATTTCGATGTTTAAGCGGGCTTGCTTGTAGATTGTAGAGCTTATTATTTTTCCAAATATATATGTTCAATTGTATGGGAAAAGCATGAATGTCTTTATTTGTTGTTTTTAATCAACCACATGATGTGAATCAACCACATGTCCACATCAGAGATGTAAACATACTTTTAGGTCACATTTTCTTACCCGATGAGAATAACGAGATGTTTAGTGCTCGCGTGTTGCGGCAGGACTTTTTTTTGACATAGTTTATGTATTTGTCATTTGTCAGAATGTTTTCTACGAGATTTATGAAGTGGATTTTAGTTTGTCGAAGGTTTAACTTAAATTTTTTCCTTTTAACGTTATACAAATTTTTTTGTAGTTTGAGTGGTCATGTAAAGGTGTGTTTCAATATGTAAATGTGTACAAAATTATATAATGATTCCTTCAATAGAAACTTTACATTAGAGTAGTTTTTAAAGTTATTGGATATGTAAAAGTGTGTTTCGTAGCTTCTTTTTTCGAAAAAAACATATCTTAAACTTTAACATTTTTTATAAAATTGTGCGTATCTTAAGAGCATATTAATATTTGGCTCGTTTTACTCATAATCCAGAGGCCTTCACATCGGTATATTTTTCATTAAAGAAGTTGTCAGATATTTGTTAGATATATGATAAACAAAGTTTGTTATATAAAAAAAGACGTAAATAGCAAGAAGTGTAGGGTAATTATATAGTAAGCTTCCACATCTTTTATAAAATCATACGTATCTCAATAGCATATCAATATTTGACTCGTTTTGTTCGTAATCTAGAGGTCTTCTCGTCAGTATATTTCTTATCAAAGAAGTTGCAAAATATTTGTAAGATATTTGACAAAATTTGACAAATAAAGTTTGTTATATAAAATAGTCGTAAATAGCAAAAAACATAGGGTTATTTTATAATTCAAACTTTCATATAGTTGTACGTCTTTGACCCCTGTTGTTTATTTTAAATTTATTAGGTAGTTTGAGGATGTGTTTTGAAAGTTCTTTTTTTCTTTTTAAGAATATGTATTGTTATATAAAAACGTCGTAAATAGCTAAAAGTTCAAGGTAGTTTTCGTAAGTTTTCACATAATTTGAGAATGTGTTTTGTAATTTATTTTTATTTCTAATTTTGGGCCGACTCTTTCATTTTTGGGCCGAAGGTATTAGGCATACGACGTCGTACCCTTCCCCTTTTGATATTATATATATACTTATTTTAGGACATAAACGACGTCGTTTTACATCATAAAAAAGAATTTAACCCATCAACAAAAACAACCGGCCCAACAAGCTCACAAACGTTAAACTAAAATCATTAAATAAAAAAATTACAAACCACACCCTCAAATTATAAAAAAAGTTACGAAAACAACCTTAAACTTTTAGTTATTTACGACTTTTTTATGCAATAGATTTTATTTATCAATTATGTAACAAATATCTACCGTTTCATTTGTAAAAAAATATACCGCTGAAAAAATTTTCGAATTACGAACAAAACGAATCCAATATTGAAATGCTTATGACATATGTACGATTTTATAAAAAAAATTAAAGTTTAATATATAGTATTAATAAATGAACTTTTCGAAACACATCCCTAAACTATCTAAAACTTTAAAATTTAACGACAAGACAGCGTAACCGCAATAATAAACAAATAATATAACAGACACCCAACATATATAAAATAACTTATAAAATTACTTTCGAAAACTCTTCAACTTACTATATATACTCAGTGGAATACGTTGTTGTTTCACGGCGGAAAAAAAAAATTAGGCCATCAAGAAAAAACCCTGCCCAACAAGCCTAAAATCATTAAAGAAAAAAAATTATAAAACACATCCTCAAACTATAAAAAAAAGTTACGAAAACAGCCTTAAACTTTTACCTATTTACGATTTTTTATATAACATATTTTATTTATCAAATATGTAACAATATCTACCGTTTCATTCGTAAAAAAATATACCGCTGAAAACATCTTCGAATAGCGAACAAAACGAGTCTAATATTAAATGCTTCTGACATACATACGATTTTATAAAAAACGTTGAAGTTTAATATATATTTTTGTAAAAGAACTTTCAAAACACACCTCTAAACTATTTAAAAACTTTAAAATATAACAACACGCAGCGTAACTTCAATAATCAACAAATAATACAACAGTTCCCCCAACATATATAAAATAACTTATAAAATTACATTCGAAAACTCTTAAAAATATATTACAACAAAAAATCAAACACATATAAAATAACTTTAAATAAACTCAAAACCTTCAACTTTAAAAATATCAACAAAACCTTACACATATAAAGAAAATGTGGAAAACTAGAAGGGAGGTTGAATAGTTTACTGTTTTTTGATTTAAGGTTTATGTTTGTTTGTAAAATTTAGATTCGACTTTTTGTGAATTCAATGCTTGCACAATATGAACAATATAAGTATATGAAATGATAACGTAAGACAAGAGATAAGAGTAAGAACAATCAAACCACAACGCGAGGATTTATAGTGGTTCGGTAACGAAGCACCACTTCGCCCTACTCCATTTCAAGAATTCAATAAGTGAAGTTCTTGAATATGTATGATGATTGTTTGTTCATATATATTCAAATATCTCGACACACTATATCTCATAAGGTGTGTAACATCAACTATTGACACAATCATCTTCCACAGCTTCCAAAACTGTAAAGCATTCTTGTTCTTTAATGTATAATGCAACTATGCTCTTAGTTGAGCACAACTAGTCCACATGGTCATCATCAAAAATGAAATCATACCATGACTAGTATTGAGTGTCATCTCAATTAGATTTAACATCCGTGTACAAAAACATCCCCATGCCTTTTAAAATCCGTAAACGATGAATATTCTCTTAATAATGTTTGGCACCTCATGAACTCCAAGTTTATTGGTTTATTTGCACAATAAATTGTTGCAATATATATCCTTAGATTTTTCATTACTATGGACAAATCCATAATCTAGGAATGAATTCCCAAATCCAAACATATTCCATTAAGATATTCAATTCTATAATTATCTAATAACTTTCGACTAAATACCAATGTTGTCAAATCATCTTGCATTCATGCATGATACAACTATTTCTTTACACAATATGATGTACATAACGAATCCTTTAGTCCAACTTAAGATTTCATTCATGTCTTATCTTATCAAAGATATGTATCCATTGAGACTTTCTAAATGGTTTGTCAAATTGTGTTAGATTTATATACCGCATATGTTCATAGCAATAAACATATATTTCAAGGTTGTAAATTTTATTTCCTAAATCTTTCAGGTGATGGAAACTCTGAAATAAATACTCCACTATGCTTTTAGGGAATACTACGAGAGTTATATTTATTTAACAATAAATATAAGATTATTCTCCTAGATGCTTGCAATAATCTATTTCTTGGATTTTGCGCTCGCTTCACTTCAATAATGATTATATGAATTCATAAACTCCTTTGATTACTCTTCGTCCTCGCAATAGTAATCATCAAAGGAAGAGTTTTAAATTCCATTGTCATATTTCATCTATATGAACACTAGTATGACAATCAATCATCTTTATATAATTAATGCACATAGAAATAATATTTAATCACAATTAATTACTTGAGTATGATTAAAATCCTATCATAATGTATGCATTATGTATGTGTACAACATTGCCCTTATGAGTTTGAACCAAGAACATAACCACTTGGGTTTTTCTTCTCTTTTAAAACTAATTCTAACTTTACAGTCTAACCGTTTAGTTAAAAATCAATCAAGTTTTAAATTGATTATCTTTGTGGACATCATCTTAACATTCATAGTTTGAGTCATTTATACTATATGATTGCTATGTGCTATTGCTATGTGATATGAATTGTGGTAAGGCATGTGTATGTGAGGATGACATGACCTTGCGTGAGACCCGAACGGACTTAGCTAGTCAAGTGGGTCAGTCTTGTACGCAGATATTGTGGGAAGGAGGGGTACTGTTGATACAAAAGTTGGACGATCCTTGATTAGGTCCGAATTAGGTGTAATACGGATCTGTTAGGCCCCGGTTCCTGTATCAATTAAGTCTTGATGTATGAGACCTGCGCACTAAGAAAACAAAGCACCGTTAGGCTTACCGTGGGATTGTCTCCCACGATTATCCTCCGGCGTGAGAGTAAGTAATCGGTTTAGGTTTTAGTAGAAAGTTAGGGTTATGAGGGCGTACCTTAGATGAGAGCCGAGGTGCTCTTTATATACTCACCAAACCCTAATGGGCTTTGTCCCATTAATTAGGTTAGTATCCGAGAGGCCTCACCGTTATTTAGTAACTGGTGGGCCCACCTCATAATTACGACTCGTTCGTAACGGGTGTTCTAGATGCCTGCGCACGTGTGCGCTAGTTGGGCCTCATGGGCCTAAATCCTCGTCGTGATAGCCCATATGTCATGGGCTTCCCCATAGGCAGTACCATTTGGGCCTTGGAAGCCCGTATTGATGTCGCTATGGCCCATTCATTATGGGCCTGGGTATAAGTACTATTCGTGGGTCGGGTTCATGACCCGAGGTTGGACTATACGTCATCATGTCCCCCCAGTCTAGTATGCGCTTGGTAAGACCGCGGATGCTAGACTACAAATAGTCGCGGTAAAAATCCCTGGATGCGTATCGTGGAAGAAACAAGAAATTGTCCCGCCCAAAACAATGAATCTGGTCAACTTGAGTCGCAAAAATGCCTCTTCGTAATTCGTGAGAAGGTAGCTAGAACATAGCTTATATGTTTCACCCCTACCACACGATTAGGACAAGTGGGGGACACGTGTGCCTCATCCGGCGTCGTGTCAGTAACAACTTGCCCTATATAAAGGTTCGCCTCCATTTCACTGTTATTGCCACAGTAGTAAAAAAAATCTCTTCCACCACCATTGATAAAGCTTCCCTTAATCATCAAAAATCAGACACAGGTAATACGCGCGTGCGCATCCAAACCCTTGCTTCGCAAATCATGGTGTTGCAACTTACTGATTTTACATCAGAAATAACAGATGAGGAACTTCTTGAGTTCACATCTGAGTATTACATCCCATTCGCATTGCACCCGGTAGTGCCGGCTGCGAGTGCGAGTATAGCGGATTTCCCAGAGGGGAAGGTTGGGGTATACACACGGTTCTTTGAGTTTGCCAATCAACGTGTACCCCTTTCGTTGTTTATGTGCAACGTCCTGAATCATTATCGTCTTCATATTTCCCAATTGCACTGCATAGGCGCGGCAAAAATATCCAATTTCGAGGTTAATTGCCGCCTATTGGCAATTAATCCCACGGTCCATTTGTTCCGCGCCTTCTATCACACCTCTTGGTCAAACGGATGGGTATCGTTTGCCAAGCGCGCCGGGCGTTTGCAGTGCTATACCGAAAAATTAGATGCGCTAAGGCGTTGGAGGGAGATGTTCTTCTGGGTAGATGATGCGTTGGTTCCCTGGGACTTCGCATTCTATACGCAGGGGTCATTACCGAAGGATGAGCGTCCACCCCCCGGGTCGTATAGTATGGAGGATGCGGAACATATAAATGAGAACCGTATCCCTATCAACGCATACTCGGAAGCCTTTCTATGCCACATGGGCATTAGCCGTAATTATTTCCAAAGCCCCGAGGAAGTGCCGACGTTTATAGGCGATGACGGCCAGGGTGGGTGCTCGTCCTTCCTTCTCCCTCGCTTAGTAGAGTAAGCGCTCTTTCTTATTTAAGTTTATGTAACCATTTGTTTTTTCTTTCCTGTTTGTGTTGCGCAGAAATGGATTTGTTCAGTGTGGTTCATCTGAGTAAGCCCAAGCTGGTGACCCAGGGAGTGCGCCCTTTAAGAGATGGTGAGGAGCCACTGTTGGAAAGTACTGCAGGGTGCACAATAGAACTTGTGCTGGAGCAACAAGAGGATGATAGTACTGGTGTATTAGCACCCACACCACTGCGCAGTGTACCAGGTGCAACTGGGGAACCCCCCGTGCTAGACGTAATAAGCGTTGGTTCTTTCGAGGATGCTGATGTCGCAGGGGCGGAAAGTGAGACTGGAGAAGTTGACTCTAGGTTAAAACGCAAGAGGGCCACCAGTGATGACGGTGCGGGCACGTCAAAGAGGGTGCGTCATGGCAGTTTATTCGGCAGTGCATCGACTGAGGAGGAAACCCCGGATGCGCCACCCACGCTTGCTGCAAAGGAGGTGACCGAGACTCCTCCCCCCAAGTAAGTAATTTAGCCTCTATGTCTGTCCAGTAATAGTGTTGAAGCATAATAAAGTAATGTGGAATCCTCATGATTGGTTGGTTGTTTGCAATTTGTGCGCAGTGTCGAGGCTACTAGCGTTTCCTCTGCGCCGGTGACGCATGCTGTACAGTCCCCACCCCCGACTAATCCCAAGGCGTTTGAGGGTATGCCAGTGGATCAGCTTATGGAGGAGTTTGATATGGTCACAGCGCAACAAGCCGCGCTGGTGGCGCAGCTGAGAACAAGGTTTTCTAGTGAACGTAGTCAAAGTGTACAGAAGGATGAAGAGATTCTGATGCTGAAGGCACAGTTGGCAGATGCGCAGGCTGAGGCAGAGTCTTCGAGGTCTTATGCACAGAAGCTTGCCGAGGAAAAAATGGCACTACTCGTCAAGGTAGAGCAAGAGCGCGCGAATTCTGTGGATTACAAGGCGAGTTGTCACTGGGTTGTAAAGTACTTGGAGGGGGGTAAGAACAACCATTTTGCTGGGCTGGAAGAGTTTCACAAGAGAGTGGAGGAACTGTTGGAGAAGCATGAGAAGAAGTTACGCAGACTCAGCATTGAGTATGATGGGGAGCTTTACCCTCACATGTTGTCTGCCATTGCTGAGCGCAGGTGGCTCATAAGCCATGGTTTACGCCTTGCTGCCATGGCGCTCTGAAATCTCAGGAGGTCAAGCAGTCCTTTGGGGATGTTGTGAAGTGTGCATTGGCACGTGGTAAGGCGAAAGCGGTGAAGGAACTGCATGAAAAGAAGTTGCTGACAGTGCCTGCCGCCCAGGTACCTGGATATAATGATAATGCATATGAGGAGCTTGTTGCTGCGATGGAGGCGATGAAATTGTTAGAGCTGCCTCATATTGCACAGCTGGAGCGTGACCAGGATTACCCCATAGGTGTGATAATGGCGGGGTTAACCTTGGCTAGGCATGCCGCCGAGGGCGCTGAGGCCCAGCCTGACTACTTCCTCAAGCCAGACGTGGCACAACTGCAGGTACCTATCTTTGCCCGTCCGCGTGACATCCTTAATCCTTTTGCACTTGAGAAGGAGATTCTGCTGAAGGAGTCTCTAGAGGCCCACGCCATAAGGCTTGCGAAGAAGAAGGGGGTGAAGGGCAAGGCAATATTATGCGGTGTTGGTGCAGCGCACATCCCCCGTTCTGATGGAGTACCAGTTAGCGTGGCGACTGTGTCACCGAAAGATAGTGAACTTCTGGGGAGGCTTGAGGAGGCTGGAGATGCTGCGTACCGAGTTGGCAGTTCAGAGCAGGGTCGTAGTCACAGCATCTAGGCTTTCTTCCCTGTTCAAACTTATCGTATTTGTGTATGTTGGCAAATGTTGTGTAACCAAACTCATGGTTCTTTTGTAAAAGCTATCCTTCGGGACCCATAGTATAGGTTGTTTGTTGTTGTGGCTTGTGTGATTGCACACAATATAAGTTATAAAAGTTGACAATATGTTTGTGCACAATTATTTGCCTTTGCATGAAAGACTTGTTTGTGATGTGCTAATTGTCAAAGTGTTATGATCATAGTCATTACAAAGTTCATGACTGCAAAATATGCTAAGTTTACGTGTATGGGTTGACATTACAATTACATGCGGCGTATCGCTAATACCATATAAGGAAGTCAAAAGTATTGACTCCTAATTTGTTAAACGTGCACCATGTGCGCTGCTGCGCATCCATCGTGAAATGCGCAGTTAAACTTACTCCAACGTCTTGAGAGAAAGGTGTTTAACAAGGATTCATGATATGTTGATGGGTTTGCAACCCTCTTACTTAACGAGTCATTTAGTAGGTTTACTCATCCTTTTCCCATCGTGAGGTTATTAGGTGCATGCACGCCGCGTAGGCACAGAATAATGTAACAACAATATTGATACATAAATAGATACTCATAATAAGCATGTAAAGTGAATTGTGACGCGGAGTTAGCTAGAAACCGCGGCATTGAATTAATACTTGCAAAAATAAAAAACATTTGTCTTAAAAAAAACATAAGTACGCATATACCTAGTGAGCACTTCCCTAAAGATAGCATTTCTTGAGATTGCTGATATTCCACGTACGGGGCAACTCATGCCCATCCATGTCACGTAGCGTGTATGCTCCTTTACCAAGTGCATTCGTAACCTCGTAGGGTCCTTCCCACTTTGGTCCTAGCTTTCATGTTTCTTCCGCGTGGCTTGCGTCGTTAGCACGATACACGAAGTCTCCTGGTCGAAATGAGATTCCTCGAACTTTAGCGTCATAGTATCCCTTTATTTTTAACTTTGCTTTTTCCTCACGTATGGCTGCTTGTTCGCGCCTTTCCTCCAATATGTCCAAGTCTATACGCTGCTCGTCGTCATTGGTTGCGATATTGACCTCTGCGGTACGAATAGTTGGCATTCCGATTTCGGCTGGTATAACGGCTTCCGTCCCATAGATAAGAGAGAAGGGAGTGTCCCCTGTGCTAACTTTTATGGTTGTGCGATGTGCCCACAAGACATGTGACAATTCCTCTACCCTCCTGCCTTTATGTCTATCCAGGCGCGCTTTGATTCCTTCCCCTAGACTTCGGTTTGCGCGCTCAACCAAACCATTGGTCTGTGGGTGTTTAACCGACGCAAAACGCTGTGTAATGCTTAATCTCGCGCACCAGTCTTTGAACGGGTTATTGTTGGGAAAAACAAGTCAATTGGTCAACGTACTGCTAAGCAAAAAGTCAAAGTACTGCTAAGTAGAAAGTCAAGGTACTGCCAGTCAAAGATCGAAGTACTGCCATGGATAAAGGAATCTTAAAGGATTATCATTTAAACAGTTATGTTAGTATGTACATGAGATAGATAGAGAATGAAAAGGGAGTGTTACCCTGTGCTTAAACTATTATGGTTGGTGGCGATGGTGCCACACAGGACTAATGTGACAATTCCTGGATTACCCTCCTTGCCTTTATGTCTATCCACGGCAGCGCTTTTGATTCTCTTTCCCCTAGACTTCGGTTTGCGCGACTACAACCAAAACACTTGGTTAGTAGCTTTGGTGTTTAACCGAGCGCAATAACGCTCTGGTGTAAAAGCTTATCTCTGTGGCACTCAAAGTCTTTGAAATCGTCGGTTATCACGAATGTTTTTCCATTGTCCCGAAATGATTTCCTCTTCAGGTTCAATCCTAAAACGGCACACAATGTTATCCCATATCAATGCGTGTTGTGTACACTTATTCCCTAGTGTGATCGTGGCGACGGCTTTCGCTAATATTCGATCCATGTATTAGTAAAGTTTAGCTCGATATGCCTACGGATAGACGAATTTCAATCCTCCGCCTGCGCAACTGGTTGTAGGGTACAGCGATGTCGAATACCCCGCTTGTGGAAATTAAGGCCATCGTGAGGTGTTACTGGTGTTAGCTCATGTTTGTGGTTGCGCAGAGGAATTGTCTATGCTACTTGGCAATCATTGCATTGTTCCCTTATCATGTGAAGTGCCGTTCGCGGATGCGATGGGTGGGCCAGTAGTACCAGACGTATGCTCTTGCTACAACAGAGGGCGTGAAGTCCCACTGGGATATGTGCATACTGCATGAACTCAGCATGAGATCTCGCGGAAGACTATAGTCATGCCTGTAATCTTACGGTCCTCGGACGCATCGGAGCCATGGTTTTAGTTAGGACTTATTCTGATCGTCCGATAGAGGATACCTTTTTGCGAAGGTCGTATCTATTTCTCTGCTGATTCCCGTGCGGCCGTATTCGCCTGGGCATCCTTTGTTCATGAGGGAGCGGTTGACCGTGGCTTATGAATTCTACTGATTGGTGGTCTCCACGAGTACGGATCCTGCTCTGTCTATCATCCGTAGATATCTCCACTACCGAGGTATAGATTTGTTTTTCAACGATTTTCGACCAACATCCTGCCTTTGTTAGGTGTGTGCTGCGAGGCTGTGGATGCGATCTTACTCAAGGCATTGCTTTTTTTGTTGTCTCCTATAGTGACTGCCAGATTGGTGAAATCTATCATAAAGCCTGGATAGCGAACTTGTTGCTTCGTCCACGAGAGAGTATTGAATTCATGTTGTCTTCTTTAACGCACATATTTCGTCCTAAGCTCCACATGGTTGGCTATATTTAACGGGTGAGTCCACATTTGCCCACTCAAGGTTACGTACACTCATTATTGGATAGCATTGGCTTGTTTTAGTCTCTGCGATTTAGGCTTCGTACTCCGCCTCGATGCTAGAAGTCTCTTTGTTCTGTGCAAACCTTATGTGAAATCAAATCGCAATTTCTATGTGCGGTCAGTGAATTCCATTCCTTCCGATTAGTAAGGATGAGGCTCTTACTCGCCTACCGACCCGTCCACGCATGACGGTCCGTCCTTGTGAAGTAAGAATCCATGGTTTTGGAGGGTGTACGTCACTTATGGGCCCCCCCGTTTTTTGCTGGGTTTGCCCTTGGTTGTACTAGCTTTCGGTAGTCTGCGTTTTTCGATGTAGAAAGTCCCTTGCCAGTATCTTGTCTTTCACTTGCTGAGAGTGTGGTCCTGTGGTCTGTAGGAGATGTTATGTTTCCTAGCAACACGCTCCATTTTTTTCAATTCCGCCCAAAGCATCAGGTTAGAGTACTGTTTGATGGGATTGTTTCTTGTGTGATTAGCCACTATTGGACGTTGGCGCTTGGGGAAATATTTGCGTAGTCTTTTTAGCTGGCATATATACTATCCTGCCGAGGAAATCTAGCTTCTCTCATCTGCCGCTGATAGTTGATCTCCGTTTCCAATTGGACTGTGCTCCTATTCTTTACGAAGTATACCGGCTAGTTTGTACGGAGTCCTATTCTGTCAAGTAGCACGGCGCTAATTTTCCCCCATGCGTCGCGGATAAATACTATAATCAATAGATTTAGATTCGAGGCTACTAATAATGAAGCCGAATATGAAGCATTAATAGCCGGTCTCCGGATCGCAGAACAAATGGGTGTAAAGAACTTGCAAGGACATGTTGATTCAAGACTTGTGGCCAATCAAGTTAACGACTCTTACATCGCCAAAGAGTCAGGCATGGTTCTGTACTTAAACAAGGTAAAAACACTCGCAAAAAGCTTCAAGGAATTCTCCATCAAACAAATATCGCGAAGTGAAAACAAGAAAGCATACACCCTAAGCAAGATTGCGTCCACAAGCTTCGCGCATCTCAACAAACACGTGCTCGTGGAAGAATTGAAGGAAAAATCCATAAATGAAAAGGAAATTCTCGACGTAGTAGAAGAAGAAGGCAGCACATGGATGACACCCATATGCGAGTACCTGGCAAAAGAAATCCTTCCAGAGGATAAAAAGAAGGCCAGAGCTGTACGTCGAAAAGCGGCCAAGTATGACATGATCAATGGAGCCCTATACAAGAAGTCCTTTTTAGGACCATGGCTCCGGTGCGTCGGACCACTCCAAGCAAACTACGTCATAAGAGAAATACACAAGGGGTCGTGCAGCATGCATTCCGGCCCTAGATCTGTGGTCGCCAAAGTAATTCGAACAAGATATTACTGGCCAACAATGCACATGGATACACGGAACTTGATAAGGGAATGCAATGACTGTCAAATACACCGTCTAGTCCCAAGGAATCCGCAGCAGAACTTGACCCCCATCACGTCTCCATGGCCATTTTATAAGTGGGGGATAGACATAGCCAGACCTTTCTCGGAAGGTCCAGGTAAAGTCAAATTCTTAATTGTCGCTATCGACTATTTCACTAAATGGATCGAGGCAAAGGCTGTCGCAACCATCACCGGCAATCAGGTAAAGAAGTTCGTATGGGACAACATTGTTTGTATATTTCGCCTACCAGGGGAAATTATATCAGACAATGAAAAACAGTTCCGTGATAATCCATTCAAAGATTGGTGTGAGAAACTGTGCATCCGCCAATGCTTCGCTTCTGTGAAGCACCCACAAGCGAATGGTCTGATTGAAAGAGCAAATAGAAGTTTAGGAGAAGGAATAAAGGCAAGGCTTGACGAAAGAAGCAAAGATTGGATAGAAGAACTTCCGCACGTCCTATGGGCCCACCGTACAATGATCAAATCAAGTAACCGGGAAACACCATTCTCACTGACCTACGGCATGGAAGCTGTCATCCCGGCGAAGATAGGAATGCCAACACTCCGGACCGTGGAGATGGATCCGACAAAAAACAACGAAGCTCTGGGAATCAACTTGGATCTCATAGAGGAAAGAAGGGAGCAAGCAGCAATACAAGAAGCAAAAAGCAAGAAAAAGATGGAAAAATATTACAACTCAAAAGTCTGCAGCACAAGTTTCAAGTCGGGCGATATGGTCTACCGCAGCAATAAAGCAAGTCACGCCAGGGACAAAGGCAAACTTGGACCCAAGTGGGAAGGACCGTACAAAGTTAAAGAATCGCTTGGAAAAGAAGCTTACAAACTCAAAGACTGCAAAGGGAATGAAATGCCGAGGACATGGAACATTTGTAATCTCAAAAAGTGTTATATACATGAAATGTAAGAACTCGCCCGGCACATACGATGCTCCGGAGGGCAATATCTTTATTTATTTGCACCTTGTAATACTTTGAATTTCAATGAAAAGTGGGGATTAGCTACCCCCACGAGTTTTAAATTTTAAAATTGTCTTTTACTTTGCAAAGTTATATTAATTGTTAAGACGTGCATGCTAGGAGCCATGCTCCCCAAAAATATTATCCCGTATAATAAAGGATTGAGCAACCTCAAAATCAGCTCAGGCGCGTAAGAGGTATTGGAAGCCCAGCACCGGGAGAATAACCCACAAATATTCACAAGACTATCTATTACGAACGTACACCCGTAATAAACAAAGATAGCAAACATAGCACTAAAAAACGTGTTACGGTACGGACCTACACGAATCCGTCCAAATCAGATGTTAAACTTACAAAGTTTATCAACTTACAATAAAAACCGCAATGGCCACATACAGCCACGACATACAAAACAAATTCAAAAACACAAACAAGCCGCTGTAACAAACCACATGCGGTCACGGAAAAATTTCAAAGAGAGGATCTTCAAATTGAGGCATACAAACCACGCTCCCCAAATCTTCATTCGTGTCTAGGTCCTCAACACAGAAGGCAACCGCAGAAGTGCTAGCCTCACCCAACAAGTTCTGAGAGGACAAAGGATGAGAAACTATATCTACCATTAACCGACGAAGAGCTGCGGCATGCTTTTTCGCACCTTCGGCACGGGTGTGAACGTTAAGAAGAGCAAAGGATAAAGAGGTCTCCCAGACATCAACATTTACATCGGCATGATAGATAGGGACGGAGAGCTGCTCAAGGCACGACTGAAGATGAGCAGCTTCAGGAAGATCTGCCAAAGGTCCATCCAATAAAAAACAATCTAAGACCTCATCTATACCGGAATCTTTCTTGGACTTCAACAAACGAACCAAGGGAAAGTCCGCTTTCTCAAGAGCTCTTACTGCGTCAAGATAGTTGCTCTCAGCAGTCTCAGGGTTGTATGCCACGACGGCGGAGAGTGAGGTTCTAGCAACTCCATGCTCATATCCGGCCGCCAAACCCTCTTGCATACCATAATCCACGGCCCGACCTAAAGCATGACCCAAAATTCTTTGGTACTCGGGGGACTTCAAACATTTAACCATAGCAAGTTCCACCCCGTGTGTCAATAACCATCTTTGTCCAGCTAGAGCAGTCAGGTAAGCAGGGTAAAATTCACCCTCTAAGCGACCGGACACATCCATTACGTGTGCCTCAAGTTCGGCCACACGATTGTACAACTCCTGAGCCTGCTGAGCTTCCATCTTTTCCTTAAAATCACGAAAAGCGGAACGAAGAATAGAAACCTGCAAGGATAAGGAGTCAAGAAAAAAAAAAGGGTGAAATGAAAAATAGAAACCTGCAAGGAATGATGAATAGAAACCCCGTAACAAGAACGAATAAAGGTCATACCTCAGAGGCAAATCCATCTCTCTCGGAGGACTGAGAGGAAATCAAGTTCTTGGCTTCATCACAAGCAGCTTGGGAATCATCAAGGGCGGACTTGAGGTATGAAGCACGGGAATCAAGAAGGGAGATTACAGTATCCTTCTGTGAAACATCACTCTTAAGAGCCGACACCTCTGCGCTCAAAAGAGATTTATCCGCAGCCAAAATAGAAACCTGATCACGGAGACGAAGAACCTCTGTGGACTCTGTTTCCTTCTCCTTCACCAAAGATTTCAACCTAGCAATCTCAGGATCCTTTTCCCTAAGAAGCACACCCCGAGCATCATACTTAGCTCGAAGCTTCTCTTTAAGTTCCAGCTCATGTTCAGTACGAGACCCCACCTCCGACCCAAGACAAATCTGTCGCGCCACCCCCAAATTGAACTCCTCAAACAATTGATCATGATCCATATTGCGGAGTGTGGAGAAAAAGCCGGGGGAGCGACACGATCAACCAATGTACAACAAGAAAAGCCGTCATCCAGCAGTGAATTGTTGGTTATATTCCAGTGAGGAATATACCAACGCTTGGCATCTTCAGAATTCAGGACGTCCGTCTCATAGAACGAGTCAGTCGACTCTTCCGACGTCTCTGGCTGGGAAGACCCGCCCACATCCGACGCGGGTACAACAAGCGTCTTACCCCTGCTGGAAGTCACAGTGTCAGCAGCAGTATACACAGGGGCATCCGTAACACGGGAACTGGCAAAAAAAAGAAAAGAATAACGTTAAAGAAAATTCAAGTACAGATAAAATCAAAGAAGGATAAGCAAGCACGTACCTCGACACGGTAACCTGAGTGTGGACGTTCGCCGGAGAAGAAGGCCCCAATAAAAGGGAGCCTTCCAGGATGGTCCTTCTCAGACTAGTAAGTGTCTTCCCACCTGTCCCGGAAGCAAGGCTAGGATGATCTATCATCAATCTTTTAGCAGGAAGGGTGTCACTCTGCTTTAACAACTTTTTCCTCTTGGCCTTCTCCGGCTGTTTCTGAGCGACGTCTCCTTTCTCAACCACAGTCAGATCGCCTTTCGGGTCTGCTAAATCCAAGTAAGTACCCATCGGAATAACATTCTCTTCCGCAACAACATTTTCTTCCGCAGACGGAGCAGAAACTTCAGGACCAGCGCCAGAGCCACTACCACTCGCTTGTTGTACCACAGATGGAGCATCCAGGGACATGAAGCAATGTTTTATACTTTCAAGCAACGTCACTTTCTCTTCCCCTTTCTGGACCTCCACCGCTTGCACCTTCCGGGGGTCAGAAGTCCTGATATAGTCAAGCAAACCCATGTCTGCAAAATAAATACCAAAAGATTAAACCCAATATATATATATATATATATATATATATATATATACCACATTAGTCTTATTCTCTCTGAAATACTTGAAAATATCGAATCTACTTACTCTCACGCCGGAGTCTAATCGTGGGGTCCGTCCCCACAGGTATGGCTAATACGGTGTACTTTTATAATTATGCAGTATCTCATAATTCTCTTGCTCTAGTACTATAAAAAAACAAATAAAATAAAAAAAATCCAACATTCAAGTCACTGGGAGGCCCTGCACGACAAGAGACTTCAACACATTGCTAAACCCGACAACGAATTTTGTTTCACAAAGAATATATGTGAGAGACCATTACTTGTAATCAACAACAGGAAGTTTTTTCTCCTCCGCAATGCCCAATTTTGTTTTCAGTCTCGGTTAACAAGTATCAATCAATTCTAGAGCTAAATATCTGCTTAAGATAAAATTCCATTAAAGTAAATCATAAATCAATTATTTTTAATTAACATTGAAAATTAACTTAAAACCCTAAATCAATTTAACCCCTGTTAAATTGGTATGTTTGGCGACACGTAGCAGTAAGCAGAAACAATAAGCAGTAAGCAGGAGCATCAGTTAGCAGGAGGAGCAGTAAGCAGTAGTTGTTTGTTTAAAAAAGGTATTTGGTAACGTAGCTGTAAGTTGTAAGTAGAAAGTGTAAAATTACAAAAAAAGACATATAACCCAATTAAAGAAATTATAAATT
>BQNB010101897.1:0-24371 GCA_026074375.1 Tanacetum coccineum
ATTGACCGGGGAACAAGTATACAACGAGGTATAACATATTGAAAATAAGTAAGGAAAAGGAAAACGAACAAACAATAAGTCCTCGGAAAACCAAGAAGATACGAGAGGCAGAGGTGGGAATATTCGAAAGCAGAAAAGGAAAACAACAGAAGAAGAGGGTAGTTCAAACCAAGTAAATGAAGCATATTGGAAGAAATTCAACATTTTGTATCGAAAGCTAAGGTATTGGAGGCATAATTCTGTTCCACATTGTATTGACTTCATGCATGTAGAAAAGAATGTTTGCGATAGTCTAGTCGGAACTTTGCTAAATGTTCCTGGAAAGACAAAAGATGGAATGAATGCTCGATTGGATCTGGAAGAGTTGGGGATAAAACCATAGTTGTTTGCTAGGCAAGAAAGTCGAAACCCTCAGTTCTTAGAAGATTAAGAAAGATTGGTTCTGCAACCAGAGTGAAATCTTCAGAGGAAGCTAGTTTGGGTGCTGAGGAGAATGCATCCAAACAGGGGGGATGATTTCTGATATTGATGTTGATGCTGAGATTTCTTTGGTGGATGAGACTCAGAGGCTGGATGATGATCTGATTTTTAATACAACTGCTGATCTTGGTGGTGAAGAAGTAGTTGTGAAGCTAGCAAAAACTGGTGTTAGTGCTGCTCTTGATGTTGAAGTTAGTGCTGCTGACCCTGCAGTTACTACTGTTAGTTCACTAGTTACTACTGATAGTGTAACTATTACTGCTGCTGAGCCTGTTAGTGCTGCTGCTAAGGAATTAACAAACAATGACATGACAAAGGCTGAAGCATTGGCTAAATTAAAGACTTCTAAGCCTAAAGTGGTTACAACTGTCCCTATTTTAAACTCTGCTACAACAGTTACAACTACAAAACCAAAGGTTAAAGGGATTACTATTCAAGAGCCTTTAGTTACACAGAAAACAGCAGTTTCATTCATAAGTTCTTCTAAAGGCAAAGCAATAATGATTGAATCTGAAAAGCCAGTGAAAATAAAGGATCTATCTGCACATGATGAACAAGTTGCTAAAGATCTTCATGATAAGATTCAGGTTGAACTGGAAGAAGAAGCCAAAAGACAAGAAGAAGCTTCTATGGCTGCTCTTGCTGAATTATATGATGTTGTTCAAGCACAGATTGATGTTGATCAGGAATTAGCTGCTAGAATAACTCTTGAAGAGCATGAAAAGTACATAGTTGAAGAGAGGGCAAGAATGCTAGCAGAATTCATTAAGAATAGGAAGAAACAGTTGGCAGTAGAAAGAGCTGAGGCTATTAGGAGCAAACCACCTACAAAGTCACAGTTAAGAAACCTAATGATGACTTATCTAAAGAATACCGGTAGGTTTACTCATGCTCAACTGAAGCATAGAGATCTTGAAGAGATTCAGGGTCTTTACAATAAGGAAAAGGAGCTGGTAGATACTTTTGTTCCTATTGGATCTGAAGAAGATGAAAGGATGATTAAAGACCTGAACACTAAAGCTGAAGAGGAAAGCAGTAATAAAGATGTGGACAGTACAAATAAGAGAAAGAAAAGGATTAGGATGAAGAGGAGCTTTAAAAAGCAAAAGACTGATGCTGATCTTAAAGAGGAAGAACAACTAAAAACTTTTTTGAGTATAGTTCATAATGAAGAAGAAGCAATTAATTATGAAGTTCTTGACAAGAGGTATCAAATTGTTGACTGGAAGTCTGAATTTTATCATAATGATAGATATGGAGAACCTCATGACTATTACAGAGTTTTTAGAGCTGATGGAAGTTCAAGATATATCAAGACTTTCACTGAAATGGTTTCAAGGTTTGATAGGATGGACTTTCTTGAGTTACATAGTATAGTGTTGCAGAGATTTGAAACAACAACTCCTGAGGGAATTGATCTAATTCTATGGGGTAACTTAAAGACTATGTTTGAGGCAAATGTAGTTAATGAACTCTGGAATCAAGAAGATTGGATTCTCAAAAGCTGGAATTTGTATGAAAACTATAGAGTTCATATTTTGATGCTAGAAGATGGTACTGAGTCTCACATGCTAGCAGAAAGAAAGTATCCACTTACAAAAGAAACTCTTGAGAAGATGTTAGTTTTGAGATTGATAGCTGAATCTGAAAGTGAAGCTGCTTTTGACTTACTTAGGTTTATTCAGAAGTAGATAGATAAAATGTGAAGTAAAGATGTGTTTGGATACATCCTCCTCATGATCAAGATGTTGCATATGAAGAAACTTGATGATTGACAAGGTAAATATCAAGTTTAGGGGGGGTTATTGGGATTTAAAGGCTTCATATTAGTTTTGGAGTTTCTGCTGTTGGTTCAGAGTTACTACTGTCAGTTAAAGATTAGTGCTCCTAGTTGAAGATTTTGTTGCTGCTGAAGTTTTAAAGAATTTACTCCAAGTAGTTAGTGTTGTTAGAGTAAATATTAATACCGTCTTTGTAAGTTAGTACTGTTTTGTATAAGTTAGTGCTGTTATGTATCAGTTAGTACTGCTTATCAGTTATGGATGAGATCGAATAGGAAGAGATAAGATTTGATTAGTAATACGTTTTGTAAACCTATTAGGGTTCCTTGGTGTATAAAAGGAGACCCTAGGGTATCTAGTTTAGCACGCATCAAATAGAGATCTCATTCATATAGTTGAATTCATAGTTAGAGCTTCAAGGTTGTTTGTAAACCCTATCACTATTAAGAGTGATCGTATTAATATATTGGAGCTTTTTGTTATTCTTATTGTTCATTTATTGTTACTGTTTCATTGATTCTTCTAAAGTATTGAAGAGTAGATTCCGCATACTCTTTAGTATTAACAAAGTTTCTATCATTGTTAGTTTGGATTTATCCAAGGTAACATACTCTTTACAAGCTAAGGAATCGATCTAGGATTGGGTTCAACATCAAATTAGACTCAAACTAATAGTCTGAACTCAATTCATGCAGTGAATATCAAATTAGACTCAAACTAGATAGACTATAAAATCCCATATCTAACCCCTCAAAATTACATAAGTTATCAGAAATGTGTGACCATATGTATAGAATTGTGACTACACTTAAATAATGTGTGACAAAATATGACTCTATGATTTAGACACCTAAATAAATACTTCATGTGACCATATATAACATCTTGAATTTAGTCACACAAACACTCAATGTGACTAATATCAAGGTTAATGATAACTGAGTTCACATTTTGCTATAAATAATAGTCACATGAATATTTCACAATGTGACTATTTTGAATGTATTGGTCACATATTGTAACATTCGAGAATTTTTGAATTTTTGAATGATTATTTCAATCGTTGACTTTTAGTGTCTGGCTTGACTTATAAGGACGACCACCTAAGGCACGTTTTCACAACTCGGACTCTAAAGCAATTTAATGTAAAATGACATTCCTGGCAACTTTTCAGTTTTGACCGAGACCTGGAAACAGTCAGAAGGTGACTGAAATGCCCTCGCTAAAATTTTGAACACAACGGGTACCGACACACAAAAATAATTAAAGTTATTTTTAATTATCACTATTCATTTAATAAAAATATTAAATAAAATTACTTAATATTTTACTTATTTAAGCGTTATTGATAACGCGAATATCCGAGTTAAAATTTCTTTTTATTTTTAACCAAGTCACAAAATAGATAATGAACGTTTTAAATAAATTTTATAAAACGTTTACGAAAATTAGTCGAGTGAATACTCATTTTTATCAGAAAAATGATTTAGAAAACAATGGCGCAAGTTTCGTGCGTTGATTCATTCGTTAAGTCATTCAGACGAGTCCCGAACCCCACTTTTATGAAAACTATATAAAGAAAGTTACAAAATGAACCCTAAACTATTATTAAACTTCTCGGTGACTTTTCCGGCCAACCCCAAAGACACTCCTCATCACCGGATCTATTCGATCCCCACACCCACTCTCCTCCACGCGCCACCGCATCATCACGCCGTCACGCGTCTCCACCGCGTCATCCACACCACGCATCATCACCTCCTCTCCCGAACCACACCACAGCCACAACGACCCAAAAAGGGTGCGTGTGGGTCGTCTCAGCCACCCATGAGCAACACAAGGGTGCGTTTTTGTTTAACAGACCCCCCCAAAAAGGTGTCTGGTTTGTAAAACGAGCACCCGTGTTTTGGTTATAACAGCAGTTAGGGGTGCGCTTGGGCTGTTGTGGAGATAAGGGTGCGTTGGTATTGCGTTTCATCAGACAAGGGTGCGTTGGGTTTTCACCATCAAGGGTGCGTTGGTTTGGGTTAAACAGCCGGGGGGAGGGGAGGGTGTTTGTTGGGCTGTCATAAACAGCCGTGTAGGGAGGGGGGTGTATAGGGTTTGGGTCTTAACCGACCAGGATGCGTTTGGTTAAGTGAACCCGAGCAAGGGGTGCGTTTCGGTTTGATGTTTGGCACCAGGGGTGCGTTTGGTTTTGGGATTATAGCACCAAGGGGTGTTGTTTCGGTGGACTACCGCCACCATGGGGGTGTCGGGTTGGCTGTCAACAGCCGGGGACAGCCGAGGGGGTTTGTTTCGATGGGTTAACAGCCGGGATGGTTGTTGGGTTTGGTTTCGTTTGGTTTGGGTTTTAGGTTGTGGTTAATAACTAGGGTGCGTTTGTTTTACACGCCGCGGGTCGCATTGGTTTGAAGTTGGTTTGCAACACCGAGGGTACGTTAGGCTGCCATGACAAAATTAGGGTGCGTTTGTTTCGTGAGTAACAGCCGGGGTTTTGGATGTTTTTGGTGGTTTAAACCGTCGAGGGCCCATTTGGTTTTAATAGTAGCAAGCTAGGGGTGTCGGGTTTGGTTCTATCACTACAAGGGTGTCGGGGCGTGGGGTCGCAGCGGACTGATTTGGTTGGATAGAAAAATAACTAGGATTGTTTGGTTTAAGCGAGAGACACAAATGGGCGTTTGGTTTAGCGGAACAACAAGAGTGCGTTTGGTTCAACGAAACAACGAGGGTTTGTTTAGTTATACTTTGACAAATGAAAATAACGTAAGCTTTTAACAAATATTAAAACCGGATAAATAATAATTGGTGGTTTAATCGGTTAAATAAATATAAGACTTATTAATTTGGTTTGATTTAAGTATAATGATATATATATATGGTATATCTAAAAGCGCGAGCATTGAAATATGGAAACGTTAAAAATTGCAACATATTGATTTTAGGGAAAACGTCGAGTTTTGCGAAACTGGAAAACGATATATAAACGGGAAAGTCACGATGAAATTATATAAACTTCCTATATCTATTAATGGTCCGCTAAAACGTATATTGTTTTATAAACCAATAAAGGAGCTAAAGTTATATTTTATAAAATATTAAAGTATAACTATAGAATAACCTGACAACGAACGAAAACAATACTTTTACAATGAGATAATTATTTTAGACACGACCTGTCAATGAAACGAAACATGATTTATAAAATATTAAATTATATTTTATAATCATTTATTTAGTTATAAAACGGTTACCTACGTCGGTTGTTTAGCAATAATAGTAAGACACTGTGTCAATCTTTTATTCAAAGTCTTTGGTTACATTAAATTTGGAAGTTCAAACTATTGGTTAAATTAAACAACTCGCATTTCTTATTTAATTCCTACAAGGTCTTAATATACTTTTCTAAATCTATGGATTGATTTTTTGTGATATAATTTACGGTACGACTTATATAGGGTTTTTTTTCATAAGAAATAAATATAAACGAATATATATTACACGCTTTGCGTATATTTTCAATTTATTTATTTAACCAACCATCAAACTATTACAACCTTAAATCTAAATCTTTTATCAACGTGTCGCGTTGACTTAATCATTCATCGGAAAACCCAAACGCATTACTCTAGGCTAGTGAGGCTTAGCCGTTAAGACTAGTTGCAACTTCTTGGTCGAGCCGTTTCAGTTCCCGTTTCGTCTTGTACTCAATGTGTACATTCCCGCCAATCGTTCTTCATCATCGATGTGAGTTTATAGCCCCTCTTTCACTTGTTTTACATTTACTTTACAAATCTCGGGAGTAAATACATTGTACATACACTTGTTTACTTATTCGTTTACAATAAATTTTTACGTACTATTCTTCATACTTGGATTTAACATACTTGATTTTTGCCCCACTCATTACAAAACACATTTACATGATTGATTTCAAATCGGTTTACATACTTATTTGCATAGCTCGCTATGGGATATATTATTTGACTTTATTTTGGTCACAAATGCATACTTTACATTTGAAATGATTTTCGAATTACGATTTGTAGTGGCGCCTGCGGGGCCAACAAGCACTACATGCCCGGGTGTTGCAGATGGAACACCCACGATGGGAACACATTATTTGTATCACTGCTCGAATCGGGCACATACAACAAGTCTACGTCACAGCGTCATGAACTGTAAATCACTTGGAGGGTGAGCGCGAATGTTATGAAATAGATTTATTTGGGATTGATAATCCCCGTTCGAGTGATTAGCTATCACTTAGCAAACGAACGTTATAGCATGTTGTCTGCGCGTATGTTATGAAATAGATCTATTCGGGATTGACAATCCCCGTTCGGGTGATTAGCTATCACCAGGTAAACGAACGTTATAACATGTCGGATCAATGTTGGGGACTACAGGGCCCCCCGACACATACATACTTGGAACAGTTTGGTGACATTACATCTTGTATGCATTATTTATATACATCTGTGTGATAAAATTGGTACTTTTTGGTAACTTATAATGGTTGTGTGCACTTATTTTATAAATATTTCTACATGGTAATGTTATGACACGTGGATAAATACATTTGTTGGAAATTATCATTCATATTTAAAATAAAAACTATGAAATTCACCAACTTTAATGTTGACACTTTTAAGCATGTTTTTTCTCAGGTGAATTAGATGCTTGGATTATTTGATGTGCATTGGAGTCTTTATATTCAAGTTTTTCATGGTGATGCAAATTATGGGACAACTATTATTTTGATTTCAGAAAATCAACGAGATTGTTTTACAAACGACACATTTAGAGGTCGTTCTCTTGTATCTTGTGCTGTTGTATTATGAAGTAACGCTCCCTGACATATTTCCGCTGCGATTCATTTTTGGGGGTGTTACACATATATTTTCTCATCGCGCTTATTTATTTATAACGTTGTCGTTGACTTCTTAGTGTAATTATCGAATTTATATATCACGGTTCGCTCAACTCGTTTGAGTTTCTTATTAAAATATATTTTTTATCCTTTGATTTTACACATATATAACTTTTACACTTTACATTCTTTTATTCTCATAACTTCCCATATTTAAACCTAATAGACTTTTAAAAATACGTTTTTATAAACTGTGTTAGATTTATTTACTCTAATAAAACTTTGATTTCGTTGTCACCCATTTCTAAATCAAAAAAAATATTAATTAAAATTTTCTAATCATCAAAATAATCACTTAGCTCGTTAAATCATTTGCCCAACCCATTCGGATTTGACTACTTGAAGTCCGAACCACATGCATGTTCCATGCTCCTTTTAAAACTAAAGTATACACATTAATCTCATGCAAGTTGCTAAATTATCACATGTATATCCTTATTATAATAGCACCCACATGGTTCTTGTTTTTCCTTTCTCTTTTTCTGATTCTTGTCGAACACAGCAGGGGGGTTGACAGCCACTGTTTGTGGCGTCTTCCCTTTGTACCACACGCACACTTAATGATTTCTTTCCAGGTTTTCTTATTCACTACATGGGTTATTATATGTATATATATAGTACATGGTTTACTTCTTTTTCTGTTTCTCTTTTGCTGCCCAACAGACGCATCAACAGTGGGTTGTAAAACTCACTGTTTTGGTTTCTTCTCACTCTCTACACACTCCTAAGCATTACTAGTTGGGTCATCACAACACTCTTGCATAGGTCTAGATTATAGGTTAGTCACGAGGTTGATGAAGGTCGAGGCACAAGGACGAACTTCATGCATTTAAGCAGACGCAACAGTGGCTGTATAGCCACGTTTCCTTGCAACGAAACGCAACGCAACAACCATGATAAGGTGGTATCCTTTCACGACTTAGCGGTACGTCTCATGTGCTATTCGTGTCAAAGGTTTACGAGGTATGGGTATGGACCAACGAGCATGAGTCGTTCGTTGTTAACAGCGTCTGAGACGCACTTATAGCGAAACAACAAGGTCGGTGTGGGTCGTTTTGGGTTGCTGGATCACGTTCATGCTATGAGTCATGGTCACGATATAAGAGTTTCTATAACCTTTCATGCGTAACCCTAATGTCTAGTTATCCCTATCGAGCCAACCCATTTGGTCACGGCATGCTTAGGGTTTTTACAAAATTTCTTGTCTTGTTACTAGTCTTTTACGCGTGATGTGTTGTTTATTAAGGTTACTATGTTTCGTTCATTTCATGCATGACACGACTCTAGCCTTTACATGCGTGTGAATACATGAATCATGCATGGTTTGTACCATGTGGTTGTGTACATATCGTACAAGACTGGTGTCCTCGTCTAGCAAAGCTAGACGTGCCTTGGTTTTTGGGGTCGAGTGCATGCTTATAAATGTGAATGGCATAATGAAGTTATGCGTTAAGCCACGAGAGTTACTTACCGAGGTCCAAGCTCGATAGATGACGAGAGGAGATGGTGGTGACGAGAGAAACTCGAATCGTTCTTGGTTTCCACCCTTAGTAACCCGTCGTCCCTTAGTTCTTACGTCCCAACGAAAATTCTTCACTCGAGCCGTGTTGTTTTAATTCTCGTTTTACAAATTTGAGTTGAGATAAATTGGTTCGTGCATGGTGCCTCATTTATACGCAAGGTGATTACTAGTTCCCTGAGATCATGCATGTGAGTGACATTATTTACACCTACTATTGGTGTATGATACTATTTGGTTATGATTACCCTTTTTATAATACTGTTAGAGGATAGATACTATTTGTTGAAATTGAAATGATATTGAAACGAGACGTAACAGGTGAATAGTCTCAAAAGGTGTAGGACATTAGGTGTAAGAATGAAATGATGGTGTTAGCTCATTTATTTTGAATTCCTTTCTATGATTAACTTAGATAGCATTTTGCACATTTGAGTCTTGGGGAGATGTAACGTCAAGTCATATTATTTATTTAGTAAAGTCTATATATCGGCTCATTTATATATTATTTATTGAAGTATGAACGGGTTCACAAAATAATATAGTCGTGCGATTTTGTTTCGTACTGCGTGAAAAATATGATTTTCATTGTTACGCGATCTCTAAAGTACCCCTTTTTTATCCGTAATTAAAATGATGATTTATGCGCGTTATTATGACTCTTAACTAGTACAAAATGTTGTATGTCGTTCGAAGAATGACTTTTATTGGAAGAGTAACGACAATTAGCAATTGCTTGCGATACATACTTTTACGTAAAATAATGAGATGTTCTAAATTTTTCCCGAGGTGCTACAATTATGATCTAAAAAGAGGCAATCGACACTTTTGTTACATTGTTAAATTATGAGGAAAGGATCAGAACTGCTGGAAAAAATATGAGAAGGCATTACTTTCCTACCAATGCAGTGGTAAGTTTGTTTCAGTTTTGAAACGTGATTGAAAATAGAAATCAAAGTTTTTTGTCTTAAATAAGAAAAAGTTTAACTCTTTTTTCTTCTTTTATCTATTGTGATAAAACAGATACCACAGTTATTGAATGAAGAGAAGGATGAAGTAAAAGAATATGGGTCTTTTGAAAACATGATGAAAAATCAAATGAACACTTCAGAATCAAGGAAGAAGATGAAAGACGTGAACTTTGCGTTTTCCCAACAGTTGCTGCTGATGGTCAATATTATCTAATAGTTTTCAACCTTTTGAAAGCTAAAGCGGTAATATTGGACAATGAAAAAGATAAAGATTTCGATAAGTACAAAAATATCTTTGATTCAGTGGTAAGCAATTTCTGAATACATATTAATTATTGTTGTTTAATATATATAGTAAAATCAAAAGAGATAACATATTGTATTAATGTGTTTATTTCTTATTTTATGCAGAAAGCTTTAGTTAGGATCAACCACCGCTTATCTATAACCAATGGCTCTGATACCATCTGCACACCCCGCACAAGGCGGAAACCGCCGAGGCGTAAACATGAATGGATATCATAACAACCACAATTGGTGTCAACATTAGAGGAAACACTAAATAATAACTAAAGTCATAAGGACACATTGTGTCTGACAATATCGGTAACCAAATGAACGTACTTCGATTAATGAAAAAGGGTCTCACCAATACAAGAACAATATCTCATGAACCTAATTAATATCATATATCATTCAACATAATCACTTGCATTCAAGACATTAAATCTCAAATCCCTTTAGGAGCGAACTCCTATTGCAGATCCTAAACGGTCATTCTAGCCACTTCTCCTCTAACTCAGTATTCTCATGAAGCTCACTAAAAATGATGGCTTAAAAAGTCAACAACACGGTTGGTGAGAGTCATAGGTTTAAGACTCGACAAAAACAATCTTTTAGTCCATATTACTGTGATAAATATAAACATAAGAATAGTGGGACATACAAAACGTACTATCATACAATTAACACTGCAATCAAATCAATCCACATTGAGGTCATTCACGCTCACAATTCTCACACAAAAACTTATAAACATAAGACGATCACGCTCACCAAATACAAATCATTGTAATAAGACGATCAGGCGTTACTACCAAACAAAATCCATAAATGCAAGAGGACGATCACGCTCAAGCACACTAATTCTACATAAATGCAAGTTAGCACATTAACATATCAATTGTCTCTGTATAGCCCATCGCATCATTTAAATATCATTATCACAGTAACTAATAAAAATTTCAAACCTCTTTGCATCTTTTTCTCCCATGAAAACTATATGGAAATAATGGGCTATAAAACTCACTTTGATTGCTTAGCTTCCCTAAAAGATATACCAACTAATTTCTTCTAAATACTTCACGGATAATCTATAACTATTTAAGCACACAATCAGCTACAATCTATTAGGCATTAAACCCATTATGATGTAACCTCAACTAGGATGGAATATCTAGCTATATACCATAGTTCTATACTTGAGTTTAATCAATTTTTCAACTCCTACTTATGCCATTTACTCTTCAATGCTACACTTTAATTTTTTATGGTTTTGAGCAGAATCTTATTAATAACTCACTTAAGAGTCCTAAATGTATCACTTAAAACACTTCCACAATTCTCAATACCAAATTCACCAAGCTACCATATATGTCTATGAACCTATCATAGCTCTCCCAAATACATTACCACTCTTTTACAAATACACACTTTTATGAAATTTCATTTAATTCCGAACGTGTTCAGATTTCGTCCAGAATCTGACCCCCTTAAAAGGTATGAAACCAGTTGTCTCTTTAGTCCTCAATTACATTACTTAGTTAATAATTTCAGGGGTCACACACCATTATATAAACTGTATAACTTCCACGTGATTTTGTTCCTCTAAACTAGATGTCTATATTTTTTGTTACGAAAAAATTAAAACAAAACTGAAATTCGTTAAAGTTTTATCCTCACTGATTTTGTATCGACCTTCTTTCCCATCCTTTTACGGCCATAAAAACTCACGAGACCAACTTTGCTGGAAAGTGACTCTTGAGGTTATCTCATGTATCGTTGGTAATTTGTTTATTTGATATTTATGATGGAGTTATGACCGTAATCACAAATACTGCCTATTTTCCTGCAGTGAATTATACAAAACTAATTCCGGAGATCATAGACCATAACGCATGTTCAAATCACCGAAACCAATGATCAATACAATACATCATTTAAACTATTAAACCAGAAAATTTAAAACCCTAATTTTTTTTCATTGATTAAACCTATCCATCATACTTAGATTACATGAATTTTAAAATAAGAATTGTATTAAACAAAGAATTTATTAAATTACCTTAATCCCTAAAATTTTCTTCTTCTGACTTCTCTGGATCGTCAAAACAATAGGGGATTTAAGGATCCTTGATTTTTGTATTTATACGGCCTCCTAAATGATATTTCAAGTTTAAATCTAATTAGGATAGTTTGTTTCTAATATACAAGTCTTTTTTTTTCCTTTTTCTTTTCTTGTTTCCTTTTTTGCGGCTCGACTAGGCACCCTTTGTATATATTTTATATATATATATATATATATATATATATATTTATTATATATATATATATATATATATATATATATACTATATTATATATATATATATTATGTCATATAATTACTTTGTATTTTCTTAATAATTTTTTTACATAATACTTTAAACTTAATTTTGACTTTAACTTTTTGCTAAATCGTAATTCACTAGACTTTTAAAAAATAACTTTTTAACTTTTCATTTTCATCTCTAACTTTCCTAAAATAGAATTTTTACATTATTTATTAACGTTCCACTATTCAAATCTAATCCTATCTTAGATTACTTACACTCAAAAATACGTATTACGTAATAATACTTACACATTTAACACGGAAACGCTCAAATCTCAATAATCATTTCCTTGTCACTCAAAAGTGAACAAAATGAACTCAAACAATTTTACCACCATTCCAATCTCATTGAGAAGATCACACTCAATAAATTGATTACCAATACCTCACATAACCCACATAAACTCATATAAACATACAGAATCACATACACCATATATTGCAACAGGCACATAAGTCAATACTAATGGTTTGACTAACCTGCTCAAATCATAGTTGTCACACTTGGGGTGATACAAGTCAAAGTGTAATAAATTTTTACGCATGGTTAAAAACATGTTTCGAAAATTTTCTCAAACTTGATTTTGAATTATTAGTAAAGCTTCAAGAATACTGGTGGAAAGTAAACGATCATGAATGCTCTCCATTTACTGATTAGAGGGATCACATACGCGTACCATACATGAACTACTACAATGATGCCCATGATGAGGAGGAACAAGAAGATGAAGAAAGATGTGAATTATTTGATGATCCAGCTCAAGGACCATCGATTTTCAAGATTAGAAGGTTTGAGATGATCAAGTATTCATTTGGATAAGAAGAAGAGTATGTTGTTATAAAGGAATATGAGTACGATGATTTAACAAGAACCAATGATGACGCATGTCACACTTACCAGGAGATCTTTCGCAACATGGACAAAGGATGGTTGGTCACAAGGGCGGATTAAAGGAAGAGCTAAAGAAAAGTCTAACTTAAAGACTCTGCTGTAAAAAAAGTGCTTCCCAGGAGACAACCCGGGCTGTTTTTAATTTATTTTATCGAGTCTGTCTTCCCAGATATCAATACGGCGTATCTGCTCCATACCATATGGCGTATTGAATGTCTAGACGTTATCAGTCCTTTATTTTTATGCATTTAAAACATTATTGTCAGATTCATGATACGGCGTATTCATGCACATGATATGGCATATCTGGAAAATCTGACTCGTATTGATACTTTTTACAGATTTCTGCATACGGCGTATCTAGGTTTTTGGATACTGGATACGCCTTATTAGTTTCCTGTACAGTTTATTTTTTTATTAACCGTAAGATACCCGATACAGGATTGCATTGTTTTCTTATATTTTGCACATGACCTCGCTGGAAAGAAATCGATAATGTTGGTGATGTATCCAAAATCTGGAATCCTATGTGTGTTGTAGTCATGCTGGAATTCAGACGCATTTACAACACACATTCTTGCTCATATACCCAACTTGGAGAATCATATCTAGCAAATACCAGGGGAGTTTCTCGTTCTAATTCTTTTATTTCCCGTTTTTAATGCTATTTTTATACGAGGAAGTTGTATAATTTAAGTAGGGGATTGGAATTAGAACGCTACTTGTCCTATTTTTCACTTTAATATGCTTAAATTATGATTAAATTTAATTCTTTTTCAAGCATTTATGAAATTACTAGTTACATAACCCTTGTTAGATATTGTGAGGATTCAGCCTTATCTGTTTCCAAATGTCTACCAAAAATCCCACAAAAATATGAGTGTGTCGGTGATGTTGTGGACTTTAGAACTTGGCCTGGTATATCTATTCGAGACTACAATAATGAGTACTATGGATTCAGATGGAGTAACTTGTTTAAACTGGTAAATTTCTAAGATTACACCTAAAAAGTCTATATATGTTGTGATATTAACTAACCACACCGGTTAGTTAACCCCCGTATAAAACATTTGTTTACATTCATTTTAAGAGTAAAATACCCTTAGAAGAACTAGTAGAGCCAATCCTTTAGGATAACACCAACTATTTGTTTCGTTACACCTTTACACCTTAGCCTACCCTGTTAGATTAAGTCCATTTATCAGTTGCTGGTTGCTTTAGTGCAAAGAATGTATTTCTTGTATCTTGTGTCATTTTCTATCTCTGGTATGGTTGGGAAATTGCACATTGCAATTAGGAATGTAAAAGTAGTTAAACTCATGTATTTTTACTACTATCATAATTATTGGTATGTTCGAAGAATGAAGAATTATGGAAGAAATTATCCGAAGTTATTATGATCGTGAAGATGGTGAAATTACACCGAGATTCGTAGTGTATTAAAAAATTGAAAAAAATTAGAAAATCACTACAAAAAAAGAGGAGGAAAATTTTGGAGATAGTCGGTTCATTAAAGCTTAAACCGATGGTATTATTTGAAGGATCGATTATTCGTTGATATGTGATTATAAATCAACGATGTAAAGTCTTGTATAAAGTGGTAGATATCGCCACTTGATTTTGTAAAAGTATGTAAAGTATGGGATGATTGGGAGTTGACCGTTACGGGAACGCCAACTAAGGTTATTTTTGTTGATCTATGATCAGGATGTTTGTGTATATATTTTGTTAGTGCAAATATTACGATATTTAATCTATACGATCTTTTTATGTTTTGGTGATGACAAACATGTGACTTGTAATACGTAACGTAAAGTGCGCAAGTTATTCGTAATCACAAATCATCAATGAATACATGCATCAACATCTCTCGACGTCTCAAGTATGCATCAAGACGGACATTGGTTTACACCCGATGTAAATCACATAAGGTATGTACAAACAAGCATTAAACTTGTAGGATGATCAAAGAAATAAGTTTTTGTCTTAAACTTTACATTTTTATAAATGTAACAAAATAATTTTTTCAAAACTTAATTAGACAAATTATTTTTGAATTATAAAGAAATGTTTTATGTGGTAATTAATTCAAAATTCAAAATCTGATTCTTTTCCCCCCAAAACATGTCAACCTTTTACCAGACAAGTTTGTCACCACAAAAAGACAAAAACAGGAGCGTCTGCCGGCGGCCCCCTTAATTATCCGGCGGCCCCCTAATATATCTGGGACCGCCGTTTCCTGACAGGCTGTTTTTCAGCTCCTATAAATAGTGGGTCACCTCCAACTATTTTCATAACCCTTTTGCACGATTTTCTTTCAGTTCTTTCTCTCTCTAGATCTCACTAAATCTTTGATCATTCAACTTGGTTAATCTTGTTTAAATGTGATCAAATCTTCTATCCTTTCCTCCTTTCCTCAAGTGCAAGAGAAGAACTTCGGTCATCTTTAAGATCCGAAGTTATGTAGTCTAGTTAGTTCATTTGTAATATTTTATTACATATAGATCGAGTCCATAATATCGAGTCCATGTCTTTCAATCTTTAGTTGTATGTACAGCCACAAATGATGTATATATTTGAATAGGTTTTACTGTGGGTTGGTTAGTATTTTAAGGCCTTAAAATCATATGTGAAGTGGTAGATTGGTCTAGCAAAGATTAGGACTCGGCCATTTAGCTTAGTGTCGGGAAAATAATGTAAGCAACTGCGTTTAATGTGTTTAGCCATAAAACACAAGGTTTGTTATGTTAGGGAGGCCATACACATAACGGTTTGCTTTGTACCCGAAGAAGAACTCTACCTCTAGCTTAGTGTCCGGAAAACACGTAAGCAGGCTATAAGGTTTTCTCCGCCGAAAAGGAGCTTGTTGATTAGTGAAGTAATTCTCGAGTTGGATACTCGAGGAGTGAAGTAGAGCGAAGCGGTTTATGTGTTTAGGCCATAAAACACAAGGTTTGTTATGTTGGGTCATAAAACATGTTGTACCCGAAGAAGAACTCGACATCTAGCTTAGTGTCGAAAAATAATGTAAGCATTGGTATAAGGTTTTCTCCGCTGAAAGGGAGCTTGTTGATTAGTGAAGTAACTCTCGAGTTGGATACTCGGGGAGTAGAGTAGGGCGAAGAGGAGCTTCGTGACCGAACCACTATAAATCACCGTGTCGGTTTGCATTTTCTTTTACCTTTCGCTTTACTTATTTCTTTACATTTACCGCTTTACTTTTATACTTGCATTGTGCTTATGATTGTGTGAATGGTTGTGTATATATTGTTAGTTAAGGTTGTGTACTACTTTGTAGTTAATATTGTTGTTGTAAAACCTATTATCGACACTTCTCATATTACGTCTAACTTGATTGGCGATTTGATACAAAAGATTTAAAGTTTTTAAATGAAAACGTATTCACCCCCTCTACGGTTTCCACAATTGGTATCAGAGCCATGTCGCTCTAGTTTTCAAAACAAATGGTTTTTAAAATAGAGTACGATCCATGTATCAAATTACCCATAAAGGGGGATTAAATATGAAAAGTGTTTTGTTGTTTGATTCGTACTAGTTTTGTTATTAAATATACTTTGTATACTAGCTTGAAGGAAAATTTTCTCAAAAGAACTTGGAAGTGTCAACTTATGTTTGTCTAAGTTGTAAGGATAGAAATGATGTCTAAAACACGAAATTTATGTGCTCGAATAACTTTTTAAAGTCCTATGTTCTACAGTTAAGTCACCAAATGATTTTAAACAAAAAACGTGTTTTGGGGTCTCTGGTGGCGGTCCCATAAATGTTAGGGCGGCCCCCAAATATATCTGGGGGCCGTCACCTTTATGGGGGCCGTCTGTCTGTTTCAGCAGAATTTGGCAAACTTCGAAAAATCATATAAAATCAACCGTAAGTCCGTAGAAGTCGTGCCACCCGCCATTTCAAAGATAATTGAGTCTACTTTCATTTAAAAATACTTCCAAGTCTTCATTCTAAACTTAAATAAGTCAGAAATGCAAAATACTACATAGTGGTCAAAACTTTGAGTTCCGTTTTAACGTAAAACTTGTATTTTACATTTTCCTTTGAGTCGGACATTTCTAATTGATATATCTTTGAAAATAGTGTATTTGTCCTTTCAAAATATTGATCTTAATTAATTTTTGAAATGGGGAGGAACTATTTTATTCTCAAATCAAATCAAGCGAAGTATACATCGTTATATCTGATACACAAAACAACGATGAATATCCTTATGTGTATGCTAGATGATTATGTGTGTTTACTTTTGTTTCAACTTGGTTAATAGATATTAATAAGTAATCATTACTATTTGTAATTGAGCTAATTATATATCTAAACACATGTGCCATGTATGCTATTTGTATGTTACTAGTTTTCGGATTATGCCTAATAGGAATTACGCTAGATTTCTTGCGTTAAGTTGCAAAATTGTTTGTGCATTGCATATAGGCATAGATCACTATATTTACAAGTGTTACATAAACATCTTGTAGATCATTTTGAGTGTAGTAACCCACTTAGGAATGAGAGTTTAATAGTTTGTCAAGTGTGTGGAAAAATAATGTCCTAAGATCATATGTTAAAACCCATCATTAAAATATTTCCAACACATTATCTTTCTTCCAACAAAATGTCTAAATATTTTCATCATCTTGCGTTGTTTGACCTCTGGTTGGTTAAACAAAATAAAAGATTGTATTAATACATTGGTAATTAAGTAAAAGAAAATATAATTTTTTAACTTTGCTTGTGCTTGCATTGTTCTAACACACACATAATTATATTCTTTCTATAAGCGTATAGTATTTTACAAAAGATGTGTGTTGTATAAAAATGGTTAGGAAAATCATTTATATACTCATAAAATGTCAAAAACTATGCATACTATACATATCAACAAATAGTTTTTTGCACAAGCAAAATATATGACAATCTTGAAGTAAGAAATTAACTTGTCTATATTCATCAACCTCACACTTACAACAAATCTTAGGATTAGTGGAACACACTATGAAAATCCTTATTTGTTTTATTTTAAAAGAGTGTTCGTGAGGGTCAAGAAAGATTTCGAATATATATCGATTCATTATTCAAATTATGATTGATATTATTATCGAATCTAATTGACAAGTTTTTGAGTATGGACAAGAAATCGGATTCTTATTTGTCTAGCTTTAAGATTATATCAAAATGTAACAAGATATATTATCTTAAACCAACATACTCAATCACACTCGATTGATATGAAAATAACGACATCCTTTTCCAAGACGACAAGAATATGCATCGGATCATAACTCACACTTGTGCAAACGATGTCATATTGAGTCTACTTGTCTAATAGTTGTGTTCCAAATATTTGGCAAATATATGTATAAAATACACAATGAAGTAGGATTGACGACTTGAATGTTTCATCCGAAATATTCAAGTAATTTACCTTGCAATGCAATTGGTAAAGTCATCGTCTCCGAAAAGCCAAACATGAGCAAATGCACAACATATGTAACTTTGCTCAAACAATTCAAAAGCACAACTCAAAACTTAAACTCTCTTCTCATTAAAACTTTTTCTTACTTTACCAAATAAGCAAAATATTTCTTCTTCACCAAATGAGAACCCTTTAACCACCTAAGGTTAGGACTAGGAATAATTGAACATATTCCACAAACCATTATTGTGCTTTCTTTCAATTAGTGATCGTAAGAGGATTTCGAATATGAAGATGATTATTATTCAAACGATAATCAATCTCACTATTCAATCTAATTACAAAATTAGAATATAAACATGAAATCGAGACTAGGATTTATCTAGATAACGGAAATATCAATCAAATGACCATAGATATTTTTCGGTGTCTACATGTTTAACCATCCTCGGTTATTATATCAAATCATAAAGTCGATTGCAAGACAACAAGATTAGTCATCGAATTGCAATTCATACTTGCAGTGAAGATGTTTCATTGAGTCTAAAGTGTTCAAATGTTGTGTTATTAGCAATCGTCAAATTATACATGCTAAACTTAACACACTATGAGTAGGATTGACGACTTATGAATTTCCATCGGGAAACTCATAAGTACTCAAACTTGATGAGAAAGACTTGGATGTCATTTCCGAAAACTTAAATTGAGAACTCTTATAACTTATATAAGCTTCTCCTAATAACCTAATGACAACACCATCTCCCAAATAATAAGAAAATGTTTTATGTGGTAATTAATTCAAAATTCAAAATCTGATTCTTTCCCCCAAAACATGTCAACCTTTTACCAGAAAAGTTTGTCACCACAAAAAGACAAAAACAAGAGCGTCTGTCAGGGCGGTCCCTTAATTATCCGGCAGCCCCCTTTATTATCCGGCGGCCCCCTAATATATCTGGGATTGCCGTTTCTTAACAGGCTATTTTTCAGCTCCTATAAATAGTGGGTCACCTCCAACTATTTTCACAACCCTTTTGCACAATTTTCTTTCAGTTCTTTCTCTCTCTAGATCTTACTAAATCTCTCTAAATCTTTGATCATTCAACTTGGTTAATCTTGTTTAAATGTGATCAAATCTTCTATCCTTTCCTCTTTTCCTCAAGTGCAAGAGAAGAACTTCGGTCATCTTCAAGATCTGAAGTTATGTAGTCTAGTTAGTCTATTTGTAACATTTGTTACATATAGATCGAGTCCATGTCTTCCAATATTTAGTAGTGTGTAGATCCAAATGATGTATATATTTGGATGGGTTGATTGTGGGTTGGTTAGTATTTTAGGCCTTAAAATACATTGGTGAAGTGGTAGATTGGTTCTAGCTAAGATTAGGACTCAACATTTAGCTTAGTGTCAGAAAATAATGTAAGCAACGTGGTTTATGTGTTTAGGCCATAAAACACAAGGTTTGTTATGTTGGGCCATAAAACATAACGGGTTTGGTTGTACCCGAAGAAGAACTCGACATCTAGCTTAGTGTCGAAAAATAATGTAAGCATTGGTATAAGGTTTTCTCCGCTGAAAGGGAGCTTGTTGATTAGTGAAGTAACTCTCGAGTTGGATACTCGGGGAGTGGAGTAGGGCGAAGAGGAGCTTCATGACCGAACCACTATAAGTCACCGTGTCGGTTTGCATTTTCTTTTACCTTTCACTTTACTTATTTCTTTACATTTACCGCTTTACTTTTATACTTGCATTGTGCTTATGATTGTGTGAATGGCTGTGTATATATTGTTAGTTAAGGTTATGTACTACTTTGTAGTTAATATTGTGGTTGAGTTTGTATTATTAAGATATGTGCTAGTTGTTGTAAAACCTATTATCGACACTTCTCATATCACGTCTAACTTGATTGGCAATTTGATACAAAAGATTTAAAGTTTTTAAATAAAAACGTATTCACCCCCCTCTACGGTTTCCACATATTTTTGAGTCTTTATCATGGTAACGGTCAGGAAAGTATCTAGCAACTTGTACCTTATTTGTTTGGACTTAGTCTATTTATCTTGTAAATTTTTATTTAACAATAATTATTTCCCTTTCCTAATCTTTAACCCTTTGGTTTTATTCGCATGAGGATGCGAACAATCATATGTGTCTATTCCGTCGTTACGACCATGTATGTGTGATTTTATCCGCCTTATTGGTTTATTACTTTTTGGTGAAAGATTAAAAGATCCATACCCTATATCACTTTTCATCATAACCCTTAGTTTTACTCGAGTGAAGGAATTGAATGCAATCATGTATGTCTATTCCATCATTATGGATGTGTATATATGGTTTGTCGCCCTTGCTGGTTTACAACTTTTGGTGAAGACTACTAGTCTTTTTCTTTAGCTTATTCGAGTTAAGGTTTAAATGCAGTCATATGTATCTATCCCATCGTTATGGGTGTGTATGTATGGTCTTTGTCACCTTTTTTGGAATATTGGTATCGATAGAGATTAGAAAGAGTGATTAAACCCTTTAAACCTTTTTAAAACCTAATTTACCTTTATAAATTTGTTACTCCTTAGCTTTAGTGGCGGAGATGTGTATCCTTACCAAGCCTATGATAGAATACTCTCACGGATGCCGAGCAAGTGAGTGAATTAGTTACATGTTTCCAAATAGATTCTGTCGAGAGGATTTGAGTGTTTTCATTATACTATTTACGGGCTGGGGTATTCTGGTCTGTCTACCAGTAATTTGATCGATAAAAATGTTTTTAAACGGTGACAAATTCCTTAGGGATACATTTTCATAAATTTCTAAGGCTACTTGAGGACAAGTAGGATTCAAGTTGAGGATATTTAATGACATCAAATAACGTCACTTTTATTGCATCATTTATCCCATGTAAATTACCCATTTTGTATAATTATTGCAAGAATTGATACTTAATTGTTTATATTTGAAAATTGCAGTAATTATGAAGCACTTTTGAAGATTAGCATAAAGGAACGCAATTCAGAGCTTAAACGAAGACATTTAAAGACACTGTTCTGACACCTTAATACGCCGTATCCAACAAGGAAGATATGGCGTATCTGTGCTTGCACTTCACCAGATACCATGAAGAATTGAAGCTCAATACGCCGTATCTAGAAGACCTCAATACTCCGTATCCAAGATATAGCAATAAAATATTCTTGAAGATATTAAATGTGGTCCTTACTCCAAGAAACTTCCAATACGCCGTATTGACCTCAACCAATATGGCGTATCGACCAAATTCCAGACATTGTAAATAGAAGGCCTAAAAATGAGTTTTAGGTGTGCTTGATCATATTTTCGATACCCTAACCACAAAAGTCAATTTTTAGAAGACAAGAAGAGTAGAAGAGGTCAATCAAAGCTACTAATTCCATAGGAAACACCTTGTAATCTCCTATACTCTAGTAATCGTTTGATTTTTGGTATCATTTATTTAACTCAGTTAGTTTAACTTGGTTGAATTATTATTCTTGTAGTAATTATGATGATTAAGGGCTAATACCCTTAGATATTAGCCATTATTATGAAGATTTAAATGTTTGGTTTATTTATATCGACTACTTAATTTATCATTGATTGCTTGTTTATGTTTATCAATTCATACTTGTTTATGTGCTTAAGTATGCGACTCATCATTCAACTGGATCTAGGAATGCAAAATTTCTCGCTAGCTAGATGTCGGGATGGCTTTCTATATCCACAATTTATATATCTAGAGTAATAAGATCACAAATAATGACCTATCTTTACCAATCACTTAAGGAAATAAGTTATTCTAGCAGGTGACCTAGTATAGCGTTCTTTTTCCTTTGGTAAAAACTCGAACAGTGGACTACTAGTATATAAAAAGCTGTTAAGAAGTAAGTGGGTAAAGTCTCCATGAGTTAGGGTTTAATAAGATCACCATTATTAATCTCCTAAGATAGATTATAATCAGCAAATAGGATGCTTTATGCGGATGCGTTTAATTATGACAGAATTCTACGTGTCTATGTTTTAGGAAGAAGTACCGCCTAAATCTTGGAATGATATACCGCCTCAAGATAAGCACTCATTGCACTAACTAAACAAACCAACATTTTAATTGGATTAATCGTGGTTAATATAGTTTTCTTATATTTGGCTAGACCGATCTTCTATCTTTTGTTAATCTGCTTGTGTGTGTTATTGTGTTCTAAATTGACCTAAGTTACCACAAAACCCGTGCCGGTCTCGTAGACTGAAAAACCCCCTTTATCTGTTAGAATTAGGATTAGCATAGGTTTAGCATAGGTTTAACATAAATTAGAATTAACATAGTTTAAATTAACTTAGCTTAGTTAACCAAAATATTGATAGAACTATAGATTAACGTTCTTGCTCTTAGTGATCGACACCCTACTTACCAACGAAACTACATCTGATCATGTACACTGCCCGTTAAAGTGTTGTTTTAGGTAAAGTCAGCAAAATATAAATGTAAAACTTGATAACTAAAATAACAACCTACATGACGACACATCAGGTGCACATGCAACAATGACAAAAACCGGAATGAAATGTGACTTGGTCATTTATGACGGGGTAAATTATGGTTGTTGATGGTGAAGGTGGTGATAGAGGGGCTTGTGTGGAAGCATTTGCTACACGTTGAATCTCGGTTTCAATGACATTAGATAGATGATGAAGTTGATTTAGTTAATTCATGATTTTCTCCTTATTTTGATGTTGTGGTTGAGAGGTTGAAGATGGAGGGTTGGTAATGTTTGGAGAATGTGGTGGTGATATGTTAGGTGAAAGAGGAGGTGAAGGTGGTAGAAGAGTGTTGTGTCTCCAAGTGTCTATTATAGACATTCAGTGCCTTCTTGAGTAGTCGAAATAATATTTTTGAGAAGAAGACAAGATAGATGAAGAAGAGTAGAAGAAGAAGTGACATGATGATAAGAAGTGAAGAGGATTGAGGGTTAATATAATAAAAGTTTTAGAAAAGCATGGTGTTGAGTGATAGAGATTCCAAAAAGTGTTTGGCTAAACAAGGAAAAACCAATAAGGGCTAGTGTAGAGATGGTCAAATATACAGAAAAGGAGGGAACAGTAAAAAATTCATAACCACTAGGGGCGGTCCCGTAAATGGGAGGGCGGTCCTAAATATATGAGGGGGCAGCCAGTTATTTATGGGGACCATTTTCTGGGAGTTACGAAAAGTTTCCATAATTTCTTGTTTTTCTATTTTGTGCAGAAAGGAGAAGGCTAGAGAGGTTTGTGTTTTAACAACTCCTATTTCCCAAGAATCAAGTAATTTAATCAAGTACTAAATAAAATGGATAATCTACCCTAACTCCATCATGCAATTAAGATAATACATATTGAGCAAGAAGAAGTATAAATTATAGTTAAGAGAAGTTATACACGTACGAGAATATGTCATAATAGTATCTAGTTCAACTCTACAGACAAAGTTGTCCTAACAAGTAATCGTGTTTCATTTGATTCTTATGCAACATCCAATTTACTTATGATGTTATGATGGACACATCGAACATCTTTTAGAATTTCCTCATTTTAGAAATTTGATAGAGGATTCATTTTTTGTCACACCCCGTAAATTCCCGGTTAGTAATCCGACCCATTCCAGTCATCTACTTTAAATTTTATACGTTACGTTTAAATCTGACAGTTTACCGAGGAACTAAACTGCG
>BQNB010101898.1:0-24371 GCA_026074375.1 Tanacetum coccineum
AGCAAGAATTTGTGTTGTAGATGCGTCTGAATGCCAGCATGCTACAATCACACATAGGACTCCAGATGATTGATACTTCACCAACTTCGTTGATTTTCTTTCACGAGGTCTTGTATAAAATATAGGAAAACAAGTGCAAATTCTTTCTCCGTGTATTCGTTGGTTAGACTCGAGATAAAAACCTAAAACTGTACAAGAAGTCGATACGCCGTATCCATTCCCCAGGATACGTCGTATTGATACCTGTATACGCTGTATTCATTTAATGAATACGTCGTATAGACTGTGCTGAAAATAAAGACTGGATAACGTCCAGATAGCAATACGCCGTATCCATGGGGTTTGGATACACCGTATAGACAGTCTGGAAAGACAAACTCGATAAAAATTGAAAATTACATTTCAGGTTGTCTCCCGGCAAGCACTTTTATTTACAGAAAAGTCTTTAAGTTAGACTTACCCCAATTTAATACCATCCTTATAAAACAATTTGGGGTCGAACGGGATGGCAAATGGCACATATAAATTATTAATAAGATTTAAAAGCATCCCGTTGTTAAGATAATTACAAGTCACAATTTTAACATTTAATTCCTTGATAAAATTTTTAGTTTTGAAAAATTTATTAGATGTATCGTGACTTGTTTCTGAAAGCTTATTTGACCCATGTGCATAGGCACCATCATCCGTATTTATTACATTATCCCCCGAAGACTGTTCAATATCGATTTTATCATCAACATTGTCCTTATCCGATTTTAAATCATCGGTATAAATTACGTTAAAAGGAAAAAGGTTATCAAAGTATAAATGTTTTATTCCTTTTCATCACATTCGGACAATGATGTTTTATCATTCAAATCGGTATGTTGAGGGCTTAAAATCGGTCCAGTTAACAAATCTGATTTAGATGTTGAAGCATCATTGTAAATAATGGCTAGAAATTCATTCTCAAAATCTTTAAAGAAGTCTAAATCATCAAAACAACTGATCGTAAGCTCGGGTGGTAGAAGTGAAGGCATATTGACTTTTTAATTATCATTTTCCGAATCCGTTTTCAAATCATTGGTAGAAATCATTTTATAAGAAAAAGAGTTTTTTTCAAAAATTACTGTGTAATCTTCATCATCGGAATCGTCAAACAAAATTTTAAAGTCAATTTCATTGTTAAGAGAAATTACCGTGGGTTCACAAGAAAGTGTTTTTTCAGATGATACCCCGTCATTAAAGGCTATAGCTGGGAGTTTGGTTTCAACGGATCTAAGGTCATGAATATCTTCATCATACCATATTTTACCATACTTAGCTGTTTCCTAGTTAAACACTTTAACATGTTTTCGAGCTTTTTCTTCCTTGAGCCTATTGTATTCCTCCATAGTAATGTTCGAATCATCCATCCTGTAACAAACTTACTAGAAAAACTATTAAATAATCAATACGTCGTATTCAGTGAACTGAATACGCCATATCACGCAAACAGAGTAAGCAAACAAGCAGGAATATAAACTACTCTAAACTACACTAATCCTAAGGGTTAGATCTAATGCTAAAAATCAAAATATAAAATAAAAATCAAGATTAATTTTCACTCCTCGGCAACGGCGCCAAAAACTTGATTGTGTCGTTGTGTGGTGTATATTTTTATGATTTAAGTTTTAAATTTATATTTTGCCAACTTAACCAAAAACAACACTTAAATGGGCAGTGTACCCGGTCGGTGGTAGATTCGTGGTAAGTAGAGTGTTAAACACGTGATGCGAGGTTAAATCTCTTAATTTATTAATATTTTGGTTTACTAATCTAAGTTAACTCTAATTTAAGTCAAACCTATGCTAATCCTATGTTAGTTCTAATCCTAATTTTAACAGGAAAAAGGGGGGTTTCAGCGTGAGAGACTGGCACGGGTTTGGTGGTGACTACAATTAGTTCAAGACACTTTAACCCATGCAAGCAAATTAACAGAAGATAAAAGAGCGGTCAAGCCTTATGATAGAAAACTGTATTAGCCATCATTAATCCAAATAGAAGGTTGGTTTGTTTATTCAGTGCAATGATTACTTATCTCGAGGTGGTATATCATTCTTAGACTTAGGCGGGACTTCATCCTAAGACCTAGACACATTAATTCTGTCACAATTAAAGCATCCGCATAAAGCATTCTTATTTGCTAATTATAATCTATCTTAGGGATTAAAGCAATGGTGATCTTGATAAACCCTGGCTCATAGAGAATTTATCACTTACTGCTTAACAGCGATTATAACACCCCGTGTTTTCAAGTCATTGACGACGTCGATAAATCCACAATGTACGTTTTTTGTATTGTACGCGTTTGCTTTAAATCGTAAACGTTAAGTTAAATCGCGTACGCCAAAAATTAGCATGCAATGTAAACGGGCATCAAACAATTTAACGTTTACATCAAGCAAGTCTTAAATAATTAATTTGAGAATAATTATGGCCTTTGTTCATTTTAATTTTTATCGGTTACGTAAAGTGTTTACGTTTCATGATAAATTAAGTTTAGGCATACCCGGAACCATAAAAATATTCCTACATTTCAACAAATACCCACGATTGTACCCAATACTTAAAGTTTTATTAAAATTTACCCAAGTTAATATTACTTTACATTTTGTTCATTAGAAAATAAAACAATGCATGAATACTTTCAAGTAAACACCTTTTTATACAAAAATTATAACTTGTAACATGTATAACTTTCACTAGATATTGTGTTAAATATCAAAGGCTTCTAGAAACCCATCCCCCCCTATATCCCATGGCACAACAACAACATTGGAGTCATAGAGCATACATTTTCTTTACAAGTTGACTTGTACATCACCTTTGCATTAAACATAGCCATAACTTGTCTCATTTGACCATAGGTCCTTCCTTAAGACCCTCATTGTGTTTCTTGACCAACTATTGCATCTTTTTGACTAGTCATTTAGCATATATACTAGTATACATGCATGAACACATAGATAACAAGAACACTTAGTGTAAAAGATAAAAATCTCTCTTTTTCTCTCCTTAATAACCCACAGCTCAAACCCCCCCCTATAAACTATCTATAAAAAAATTATCACTTATTAACACATTCTCATATCATATCTAAGATGTCCTAAGTTGTTTGCAAGGGTTGGTTAAGGGTTTACAAGTGTTGAAGCAAGAAATCAAGATTAGGGTTTCATATTGAATTAGGGTTTTCATAGCTTGCTAGCTTGGGTTTAAAGTCTAAACAAGGGTTTAGCACATATTTCTCATCATCATCATTCATCACTAAGGTTACCTAAAACCTTTATCTTTTCATTTTCATGATTTTATATGTATATGATGTTTTATATAGAAAAATCACCATTTAGGACTTTTTTAACATGTAAAAAGGATTTTTACTTGTAATTATGGATTTGTTCACTTTTAAACATGTTATGATGTTAATGAGATCATGTTAAAATGGATGTAAAAGGATTGTACCATGTTGTTTTGGTGTAAAAATGGATAAATACAAATTAGGGTTTATAAAGTTAACTTAATATGTTACAAGTAAAAGAAATGCAAATGACATGTTAATCTTGTTTATGGACTTTTAGTGATGTTATATGATCACTAAAATAAGTTTATAATGGAAGTATAAGTGATGAACAACCTTGGTTAAGCTATTGTGTAAAAATGGTTATGTATAAAACTAGTGATTAAAGGTTACTTAAGAAAGTTATGGTTTATAAGTGTTATTATGGACTTATAAATTTGGACATTTGGACAATATATGGAACTATGGACACTAATATATGTATGACATATGATATATAAAGGATTGTGATAAAATTGTGGTATTTTAATTAGTTGAAAAGTACATAAAATAAACTATATAAATAAGTATACAAATGAATTGCAAAAGGGCTGTTTGGATTCGAATCCAAGACAGTGGGTTTTACATTTTATAAAGATGATACGTCTCATGACGATTCCAAAAAGATAAGAAACTCGAAAAACAGAATAATAACGAAAAAGATACGCTAATTACGAGTTATACGTTAATTAAACGGGTTTATAAAATAACTTTTATAAAAAATTATACAAAACAGAAAGTTTGATGTTTTTAACAGATTATACACATTTCTAGGAATCCAAAATGATAAGAATCATAATTTTTTGATTAAAAACAAAGAAGTTATGAATTACGCGAGTTTATATACTTAAAATGTATAAAAATACTTTTATAAAACCATTCTTATAAAAATTACTATTTAGGACAGAAACTTTTATTTTTGTAACACCTCTTATATCAATTGAAACCTTCAAACTACAGAATGTGCGTGGAAAGAATCGTTAAAATCGGAGCTATAACGAATAAAATAAAATTATTGACATTTCCGGGTCTTACGATAAAAAAATATTATAAATACATTTAGCGTCTGGTGTGAAAGTAAAAGTTACTGTTAACCAGTTGGTCCAAATTATGGAAATGTCAATATGATAACTCATACGAGATACGAAAGCGTGGGAATAAAGAAACGTCAAAATCGGGCTTAAACGCGAAAGTTTTGGACAGTTTACTAAAACGGGTAATTATAACGTTTTTACTTATTAAACACAAATTTTTACTAAAACAATTAGATGTGATGTGCTATGTGATTTGTATGGTAGATGTTAATCATCATGCTTAGTACTTATACGACCTTAATTTAAATAGGTTGCATCTGACGATTTGCGTGACGCATTATCTGTGATATACTTGACATACGCTCACTCAAGGTGAGTTCATAGCCCCACGTTTTACATGATTTTGTTTTATAAGTTTTTGGGGTGAGAAACATGCAATGTTTTATAATTGGACACAAGTGGTTAAGTTTTATATTATGATTACGTGTTGCCTAAGTAGCGATAACCCTAGTTGAGCCCATTATCATGAACTGTCAGTTACTGGATTGTGAGCGCGAATGTTATGAATAGATCTATTGGGATTGACATCCCCGTTTGGGTGATTAGCTATCACTGGGCAAACGAAGTGATACTATGTCGAACATAGGATGTGCGGTTAGATAACATCATTCGGCAATGTAGGGCCATTTATATGGTATTATTTTATATCGAGCTCTAGGTCATGAGCTTAGGGCAACGTAATTAAGTTTATATGATGTCTGCATCTGTTGCATTATCATACACTTGGGAAATCTTGTGGTCCTACAATATATGATTTATCAAACCTATGAATTCACATCATATTATTGACTTTCTTGAAAGTTATGTTTTTCAGGAGATCAGTAAGCATAAGGTGCCAAGGATACATTGGTGATTTTGTTTTGGGATGTCATGCTAAGGATATGGTTGCATTATGTTTGGGAACTCATGTGTTGTGAACCAGTATCATTGTATATTACAATGAACAAGTTAAAGTTCGGAATATTTGGATTTAACAAATGTTTGATACAAATAGCCCGAAGCTTTAACTTGTTCATTGTTATTATTACAAAGATACTGGTTCACAACACATGAGTTTCCCAAAACATAATGCAACCATATCTTTAGCATGACATCCCAAAACAAAATCACCAATGTATCCTTGGCACCTTATGCTTACTGATCTCCTGAAAAACATTGCTTTAAAACGTCAATAATAATGTTGGTGAATTCATAGGTTTGATAAATCATATATTGTAGGACCACAAGATTTCCCAAGTGTATGATAATGCAACAGATGCAGACATCATATAAATGTAATTACGTTGCCCTAAGCTCATGACACTGAAGCTCGACATAAATGAATACCATATAAATGGCCTACATTGCCCGTAATGATGTTCTAACCCGCAACATCCTATGTTCGACATGGTATACGTTCGTTTGCCCAGTGATAGCTAATCACCCGAACGGGGATGTCAATCCCAATAGATCTATTCATAACATTCGCGCTCACAATCCAGTAACTGACAGTTCATGATAATGGGCTCAACTAGGGTTATCGCTACTTAGGCAACACGTAATCATAATATAAAACTTAACCACTTGTGTCCAGTTATAAACAGGCATGTTTTCTCACCCCAAAAACTTTGAAAACAAAAATCATGTAAAACGTTTGGCTTGGAACTTTCACCTGGAGTGAGTGGTATGTAAGTATATCACACGATAATGGCGTCACGGTAAATCGTCAGATGCAACCTATTATTTATTTAACGGTGTATATGTTCTAAGCATGATGATTAACATCTACCATATACAATTCTACATAGCTATATCACCATCTAATTGTTTTGGTAAAATTGTGTTTAATAAGTAAAAACGTTTATAATTACCGTTTTAGTAAAACTGGCGTAACTTTTTCTAGTTTTAAGCCCGATTTTGACGTTTCTTATGCCCACGCTTTCGTATTAGGACGTGTTATCATAATTTGACATTTTCATAATTTGGACCTACTGGTGAACAGTAACTTTTACTGTTCACACCAGACCCTAAATGTATTTATATAGTTTTTGTTATCTTAAAACCCGTAAATGTCGTATTTTCTTCGTTATAGCTCCGTTTTTAACAATTCTTTCGAGCATGTTCTCATAGTTGAAAGTTCTATTGATTTATGAGATTTACAAAAATACAGGTTTCTGTCATGAATGGTAACTTTTAAAAAAATGGTTTTATAAAAGTATTTTTATACATTTTAAGTATATAAACTTGCGTAATTCAAAACTTCTTTGTTTTTAATCAAAAAATTACGATTCTTATCATTTTAGAATCCTAGAAATGTGTATAATCTATTAAAAACATCAAACTTTCTGTTTTGTATAATTTTTATAAAAGTTATTTTATAAACCCGTTTAATTAACGTATAACTCGTAGTTAGCGTATCTTTTTCGTTTTTAATCCGTTTTTCGAGTTTCTTATTTTTTTAGAATAGTCGTGAGGTGTATTATCTTTATAAGTTATAAGTTGCTAATCCCTTATGTTGAAAATTTCGGATTCCTGACTGCCTTTAGTATCAAAGTGTATACTTTTATAATAAGCTTGTTTTATGTACTTTTCACTTTAGTAGTTTACCATAAAACCCTTATAACTATATTTGACATATGTGATACTTATATTAATGTCCAAAAGTTCATCCATTGTCCTCATAAGTCCATGGTAACAAGATTAACAAGTTATTTATACACATTTACTTGTAGCTCTTTAAGTAAATCATTAGAAACCCTAATCTTGCATTAACACATTTTAAGCTTAACCAAGATTGTAAAATACTTATGTATCCATTTATAACATGATCTTACCATCAACATAACATGTGTATAAGTGCACAAATTCATAACCACAAGTAAAAATACATTTTACATGTTAAAAAGGTCCTAATGGTGATTTTGCTAAGTAAACATCATATATACATATAATCATGAAAATGAAAAGATAAAGGTTTTAGGTAACCTTAGTGATGATGTATGATGATGAAAAATGTGTGCTAAACCCTTGTTTAGACTTTAAACCAAAGCTTGCAACTTTCCAAAACCCTAATCCAACTAGAAACCCTAATCTTCCTTTTCTTGTTTCCACACTTGCAAATGGTTAACCAATGCTTCAAATCATCTTAGTATATCTTAGGAATGATGTGTAAGTGTTTGTAAATATTGTAGAATAAAAATTTATGGAGGGTTTGTGTTTGTGTTTCTTGCCGTGACCAACAAAGAGGAAAAAGGGAGAATGGTTTGATTTTTGTTTAAGTGTTTTTGTTATCTATGTGTATACTTGCAAGTATACATTCATATATAGTCTTAAGCTACTCAAGAATGAGTTTACTTGGTCAAGGGACACCATGAGGGTCTTAGGGAAGTCATTGGTCTTTGTCTTTGGTCAAAGGAACAAGTAGAGGTTAGGATTAATGGTGTAGTGTAGTACAAAACCAAGTTGCAATTTTTTTTTCATATTTCTTTGTATCCATTGCTAGAAATCCGGCCATAGAGAGATATATGTGATATATTTTTGTAAGTTTTATGTATTGGGTATAAAAGTGAGTATTTGTTGAAGCGTAAAAAAGTTTTGGTGGTTCCGGGTATGCCTAAATGCAATTTATTGCGAAACGTAAACACTTTACGTAACCGATAAAAATAAAATGAACAAAGACCATAATTATTCTCAAAATAATTATTTAATACTTGATTGATTGAAACGCTTAATTGTTTGGTGCCCATTTACATTAAACGCAAATTTTTAGCTTACGCAATTTTACTTAATACATGAAATTACAAGCAAACGCGTACGACACTAAAAATAAATTGTAGATTTATCGACGTCGTCAATGACTTGAAAACACGGGGTGTTATAGAGACTTCCCTCGTTAAACGAGCCTTGTCCTCGAGGCTCACGATGCAGCACTTGACGACGGTTCGATCTTAGTGAAGAGGTGTGGGTATTTCTTCTTGAATTGGTCTTCACGTTCCCACGTGAACTCAGGACCTCTCTTGAAGTTCCATCAAACCTTGACTAATGGGATCCGGCTTATGCCCATTTACATTGAACGCAAATTTTTAGCCTGCGCGATTTAGCTTAACGTTTACGATTTAAAACAAATGCGTACAATACAAAAGATGAATGTTAAGATTTATGGTCGTCGTCAATGACTCTGAAAAAACACAGGGTGTTATAATTATGTCGGATGACATTATTTTTGGTCCAACTTATCATAACATATGTGATGAATTTCCTAAATCATGAATGATGAGTTCGAGATGAGCTAATGAGGTGAACTTAACTTACTTCTCCTATATTACAAATAAAACAAATGGAGATGTGGCATCTTCTTCAATTCAATTTAAATATATTTAAAGAAAATGCTTAGAATTGGCTTAAAAAGATCTTAACAATGAAAACCCCCATCTCCTCGGATACTAAACTCACAAAAGATGAAAAGTGTAAGTCGGTAATAGTACCAAGTATCAAAGACATGATAGGTAGTTTACTCTACCTAACGGAAGTAGCGACAGATATCATGGTTTAGTGTATGCCTTTTGTACATGTTCCAAGAGGATCCCAAAACCTCTCTTCGTGATGCGGTTAAGGGTATATTCTGATATATAAAATTACACCGTATTTTAGGGTCATTGACGTCGTCAATAAATCTACTATTTATTTTAGTGTTGTACGCGTTTGCTTTTAAGTTTAAAGTGTTAAGTTTTACGAGGTACCGTAAGCTAAAATCGATTATACAATGTAAACCGGGCATTACATATCAATTAAGGTTTACTCATTCAAGTATTAATAATTATTTTTGAGAATAATTATGGTCATTTGTTTCTTTTTATTTTTATTGGTGGGTGCTTGCGTAAAGTGACTTCGTTTTTAGCGCATAAAATACGTTCAGGAATAACCACGGAACCACCAAAACGTTTCTACACTTCAACAAATACCCACATTTATACCCAATACTCAAAAATCACAAAAATATATCATACATATCAACCCATGGCCGGATTTGGTGATAAATATCCAAGAAATATCATGAAAATCTATCAACTTGCAATGTACTACACCTTTTAATTAAACCATGAGACTTTTTCAAGCAAAACCCATACCTAGACCATAAGGACTTCCATGTTTTACTCATCTTGTCTTATGACTCATCCAAGTGGTCTTGGCTAAGTCAAGAGGTACATAAGACTTTAGCTAGAAAGGTAACACATACACATATCATTTTCATAATGTTAAACTTACTCATTTCTCTCTTTCTTTTGCTTGATCCCACGACTCACCCCTAATACATACCCAATCCATACAAAAATTTTATTACAACCTTTACACAAATTCCTACATGATATCTAAGGTAACCTAAGGTAATGTTGAAGGCTTGGTTAAGCATTTGCAAGTGTTGAAGCAAGATTAGGGTTTCTATTGGAAAACTAGGGTTTCAAGCTGTGCAGCTTGGGTTTAAAGTCTAAACAAGGGTTTAGCACATATTTCTCATCATCATTGTTCATCATAAGGTCATCTAAAAACCTTTATCTTTTCATTTCATGAGTTTATATGTATATGATGTTCTATGTAGCAAAAATCACCATTAGGGCACTTTTGAACATGTAAAAAGGATTTTTACTTGTTATCATTGATTTGTACACTTTTATATATGTTATGATGTTGATAATATCATGTTAAAATGGAAGTATAACTCTTGTACACACTTGGTTAATGTATAAAAAGATCATGAGTAAACTTGTTAAATTAGGGTTTTCTTTAATAAGTTTTGGATTAAAAGTGAGATGAAGAACTTGTGACCTTGATCATTTGGACAAATTATGGACCAATGGACCTTATTATATGTATGACATATAATATAAAGACTTGTGTAAGACTTGTGGTATTTTAACTAGTTGAAAAGTATATAAAACAAAAGTATATAATTAAGTATATAAAAGATATAAAGAGAGCTGTTTGGTTTCGAATCCAAGACAGTGGGTTTTACATTTTATAGAGATAGTACATCTCATGACGATTCCAAAAAGGTAAGAAACTCGAAAAACAGATTAATAACGAAAAAGATACGCTAATTACGAGTTATACGTTAATTAAACGGGTTTATAAAATAACTTTTATAAAAACAAGTTATAAAACTTATACAAACAGAAGGTTTGATATTTTTATTAAATCACACACATTTTTAGGATTCCAAAATGATAAGAATCGTAATTTTTCAATTAATAACGAAGAAGTTATGAATTACGCGAGTTTTACGAAAAAACAATTACTTATATAAAACTATTTTATAAAAAGTTACTATTTTGACAGAAACTTTTATTTTTTTAAACCTCATAAATCAATATAGAACTTTCAATTACGAGAACGTGCTCAAAAGAATCGGTAAAAACAGAGCTATAACGAAGAAAATACGACATTTACGGGTTTTACGATAACAAAAACGATATAAATAAAGTTAGGATCTGGTGTGAACAGTAAAAGTTACTGTTCACAGAGTACTTAAAAATACGAAAATGTCAATTATGTTAAAAACACGTCTTAATACGAAAGCTTTTTCGTGAGCATAAGAAACGTCAAATTGGGCTTAAAACACGGGAATGTTATGCCGTTATTTATAAAACGATAATTATAAATGTTTTAACTTTTTACACATATTTTCACAAGTGAAAATAGATGGTGATGTAGTTACATAGACTTGTAAATGGTATTAGTTAATCAAAGTGATTAGTGCTTATACGACCTATGTTAATTTAGGTTGCATTCGATCATTTACGTGACCTCTTAACCTATGATATTTGGATTATCATTAACTCGAGGTGAGTTCATAGCCCCACATTTTACATGGTTTTGTTTTGTAAGTTTTGGGGCTAGGGAAAACATGCATCCTGTTTTATACTTGGACACAAGTGGATAAGAAAATTTTATATTTATGATTACGTGTTTTGTTGCCTAAGATAGTGATAACCCTAGTGAGCCCCATTATCTGAACTAGTTAATTATGGTTTAACCAATTGGATTTGGATCTAAGTAAGCGCGATTGTTATGAATAGATTATTGGGTTTGACACCCGTTAGGTGTGATTAGCTATCACTAGGAATCATGAATGTATAACCATGTGGATCTTGGGATGTTACCAGGTTAAAACATCAAAATACGGGCAATGTGGGCAATTATATATTGCCATATATTTATGTCGAGCTTCAGTGTCATGAGCCATAATTACAATTATGTGATGTTTTGCATCTCCTGCATATCATTCTACTTGGGGAAAATATTGTGTGGTCCATCCTTATACGATTATCAATTATCTATGAATTCACCAACATTATTGTTGACATTTCTAAACAATGTTTTTCAAGAGTCAGTCCAGCAAAACGGTGCCAGCGATACATTAGTGATTTTGTTATTTTAGGATGGACATGCTTAAAGAAATTGGTGCAGTATATTTTGGGAATCATTGTATTATGAAATAGTATCTTTATATTATGGAAATTAGAAGTTAAGCTTCGGGCTTTTTTGTAACTAATGTTTGTTAAATCCAATGTACTCAGTTTTAAATGACTTTTATGGCCGTTCTATATAATATCTTGTGTTATTGATGTTAGATGTGAATGCCCCGGACCTTATTCGCTTGTGCGACCTAATTTGGGGGGTTACATGATACCTTCATAAGTACTACGGCCATAGGAATTATGGTTGCCTAGGGGACCGACATAGAAACCATAGTATATGCTGACTCTGATCACGTGGGAGACTATGTAGATAGAAAGAGCACTAGCGTTATTTGTACGTTCGTTGGATGTTGTTTGACATCTTGGTTCTCAGAAACAAACTGCTCTTGCTATATCCACTTTCGAAGCCGAAATACGTAAGGCACTCGGAAACGCATGGTCAACAAGCACTATGGATGAAACAAGCTGTTATCGACTACGACATCAACTCAATTTTATAAAAAAAAAAAAAAGTCCCAATCAATTTTAACAATAAAGCTCGCGATAGACCTTAGCAAAAACCTCGGGCAACACTCTAAACTAAACACATCAAAATTGTCACACTTACTTCATGATAATGTCCAAAAAAGGACTTATAACTATCAAAAAGTTTCATTCATTAATAATATCGCGAATTTCACTAAACCCCTTAAACGTGAATCGTTTAAATATCTACGTCTTAGTTTAGGAATGATGGAACACAATCCATAAATTGTTCCTCTTGACTATATTCCAGAGTTTACTCCGTGTCCAACCCCCCCCCCCCCCCCCCCCCCCCCCCCCCCTTTCCCCCCCCCCCCCCCCCCCCCCCCCCTTGACAACGATTAAATACTTCATCCAAAGCAATCATCATTTTTAACTCGCGAAATGCAAAAATAAAACGTCACTCCTTTAGTAAAAATAATTTTGGTCAAAAATCAAGTCCAAAACACCTCCACTAGAGGCGGACCCTATATCGTGGGCGACCCCCTAATTAAATAGGCCCCCCAGATTGATATAGGACCACCACCAGACTAACACTTATGTCTCTCACCCTTATTTTACAATAACGCAAAAACAAACACTCCATTCTCTGCAGCGTTGACGAACCACAAACCCAAAACCACCCAATCTAAAATTAAACCCTAAAACACTAATTGTTGTGATAATCAACACTAATAATCATTCTAACATCATAAAGACCATCAATTGTAAGTCATTTCATCTATTTTCTTTCCAATTTGTGTCTAGGGTTCATGTTGAACAAAAATTAAAAATTAGGGATTTTCATTTTTTCTATATTTATGTGCAATTTGACTATACATAAAACAATGTATAACTAATTTGCTTCTTGTAGACATAGGATTTGCATTATTAAGTGTTGTTTGTCAAAACCTTATTTTTTCGCACAGAACCCCAATTCTATTTCAAAATCACTCACGTTAGGAACACCATAAAAGTGTTTTAATACATTATTAATACATCAAAAAAACGTTTTTGCATACAGCATTATGATCTCATTTACAAATATTCAAGACACATCAAATATATGATTTTTTGTTCAGGTTCTGATGAGCAAAATTAAATTAAAGTGGCATTTGGGTTAAACTCATAGGTTTTTAGGGTCAAATTAACTGTTACGCTACATTTGTGGACATTTAGGCACACACTAGGGTTTGTCTAAAGGAAATTGCAAATGAAAATTATATATACTAAAATTATCATACTATTGTGTTTGGTGAAAAGTTGACTTAAGAAGAACTTAAACATAAAAAAACTTTTTTCTCATTTCCTAACTTAAACAAATCATACCTTCCTTAATGTAACTCTTTAAATAAATCTCCATATCTAAAAAACTCACTGTCGACTCTATCCATGAAGAAGGATTTGTTGACAAAAACATTTGACTCCAAAGAATATTGGAAAAAGAATCTAATCAAAATGGATTCAAACACTCCTTCACTTAAAAGAAATTTGATATAAAAAATTCATATCAGAGTTCTATCTAACTTTGAACTCATTTTAGACAGTGTATCTTTGGATCATATTATTTGAAAATAAAATAAAAAACTTTTGGATGCATCATTTTGGGATTTTGGACAACTAACGTATTATTCACGTTTGAAGGGGCATTGTTTCTATAACAATGAATGTTTCTAAAATCCATCAACTAACACCAACACTACTCTAACAAATGTTTCTCTATACTAATTAATCAATCCAACCTTCAATCATATACAATACTAAACTAAGAAACGTCTCAATGGTTTTAGTTTACACTTAGGATCCATGCAATATCATTCATCGAGAGATTTGTCCTTATCTCAAAACGGCACACTTTCTCATTTATGAGAACATCATATGTACCGTTAATATTGACAAAAATCTCTTGTCGGCTTGTGAAGCCTATATGCTCTTTTGCATTACTTCCTCCACACCCTTCAACATCTCTCATTTCATCTTAAATCGAATAAATGACTTCAAACATCGATCCAATGGTATCCTGCTATACGGACTCTTGTTCGTTCAAAATTTCTTCGAATAACTAACTAGATTTTCTCAATTTTTTTTTTTTTTCTATCTTCATTAACCATAATTTCATCTCCTATACAACAAAAATGAATCATCTATCTAGTATCTCAGATGATGAAATTCTAGAAGATGTTCAATGTGCGCATCATAATCATCACAAGTAAACTAGTTGTAGCAATGTAACACGATTGCTTGTTAGGACTAACTTTCCAGCATAAATCAAAACTTAGACATTATTTATGATAGATTCTAGTACGTGTTTAACTTCTCTTATTCATATCTTATGTTTTGCTATTTGTGCATATTATAAACTGCATGTTAGGAATTAGGCTAGATATCCATTCTATTGGTACCTTTGACTAGATTCATTAATTCTTGGAAATAAGTTGAAAACATTATTCATTTTAGCCTTCTCTCTTCTACACAAATAGAAAATATAGAATTTATGGGAAAATTGGTACTTCAGAAAAAGGCCCCCATATAATTGGGAGTCCCTCAAGCTATATTTGGGACCCCTAATTGTCTACGGGACCGCCGATAGGAGGGTCACGAAATTGTCACTGTTCTCTCTTTTTCTGTACCTTGGACCATCCCTACACTAGACCTTGCTGGACTTTCTCTGTTTAACCAAACACTTCTTGGAATATTTATTTCCTAACACCATGCCTTTCTAATTCCTTCTATACAATTCTTCAATCCCCCGTATTCCATTCAACTTTCTCCATTTAAAACCTCTCTTCACTTGTAGTCTCTTCTCACCCTGATCTATTCTGATCAAATAGTATTTGGGGCTGTGTTGATTAATAAAGAAAAATCTTGAAGTAACTTTGATTTGTGTTTATTGTTTCCGATGTGCAATTTATATCATTGTTACTATATTATCCTAGATGAGGTCTAAACAACCTCAAGCTTAAACGATCAAAGAACCCATCACGTGTTGTAGGTTTCTACAGAATTACTATACTATACTATTACTCGAAGAGCACGTTTCGTGCGGTTCACGCATCTTGGCATGGCAAGCCTGCTAACTTTGCAGCTATGGCACCCGTATTGTAATTCTCTCTTTTAACGGTATTTTCCATACCACTTCTTTTGCTTGAATTCTTTTCTTAGAGGTTCCGTGGTTATCATGCATGAAAGCTAGTTGTTTCCCGCTTTCAAATGGAGTATATACAGTGTCAGGTTTAGTATGATTTGTGTGTTTTATAATTTTTGGAAAATGGTATCGTATTAGTGACTTAGATTTTGAATCGGAGTTTGCGTATGCTATTTTGGACACGTTCTATGTACACAGTTTGGTTTATGTTGTTTGTTACTGGAATTGGTGTGATGTTAAGGCACGTTTGTGATAAGGGATTGACACTATCACATGTGCCTAGATTAAGAAGATACCTTCTGATTAGGCATATGTAAGAGTGACAAAACCCTTATCGTGTAGCCAGCCATTACAGTGCATTTGCCCACCATTTATTCTGTAGGTGGTCGGCATTATTTGTGTCAAAGGATTCTAGAAATGATGAATATGAGAAGTCCAAGTGGGACAATTGACATTTCATAACTTAGCAAGGCAACATGTTAGGTGTGCAACCATGATAGACTTATGCATGCTCTTATCTAAGCCGATAGATCCTTTTTCCAAGTACCGGCATCTTACCGTTACTCTTCTTTGCTAGAAAGCAGCAGCTATGTGAAATCATTCGTATCTCAGCGGGGCATCACGGGTTTGTGTTTGCAGCCATGGCGGGTTGCTACCTCTTTATAACTGTATTACTAAAAGGCAGCGCCTAGAGCTACTTTAGAAGTGGGGATTTTGAGAATAATATTAAAAGTTACATAACCCCAGCCTCTTTCTCTCTTTCTAGAAATTGTGATGTTACATTGTGCTGATGATCCAATGACCATTACGGGTGCTTCTATAAGGTACGTTCTCTTTATGTTTTCGCTGACGATGATGAGAACTGTTTTCGTTGTAAAAAATTGGGTTTGTTTGAAGTATGACATGTTGATGCGGCGTTTCTTAGGCCAGCTTAGGTGTCACTTATGTTTTTCATGCACAAAGACGTCCAACATGTGTGGCACATCAGCTGGTCTATTAGATGTTTAAAAGAAAATGATGTGGGCTTAATTTTGTTTTCTTTTTGTTTGCCTATTGGGAGTATGTTGAAGTTTCCTTATATGTCTCTATTGACCGTCCCTAGCCTCCATGTCAAAAGTCACCAACATCAATACAAAAAATGAAATTACATCTCTTTGGTTGTTGGCTTCTTACTTAGAGCTAGGAACGATCTTTAGAGTGTGCTATGGGTCTTGGTGCCTTCACCCGTGGTTAAATGTAGAGAATGACTTCTAATTCAGCATACATGACAGTTACAAAACCGCTGGCGTATATTCAGATGCTATATTATGCTTGGTAATCACACTTTGATAAAGAAATGATGAATATGAGCAGTCTGAACAAAATGCGTAAAAGCCCGTAACTTGGCTAGGCAACCTATTAGGTGTGCAGCCATGACAGACTTACAAGAGTTCTTATCAGAGCTAATAGATTGTTTCTTATAAAAAAATTTAGTCATAGTTATTCAATAATGAAGCTGCAGTGACGGTGGCAGCCATAAACGAATTTGCATTTCGATACGTTGTCTTTGTGTTGTACCAACTAGGGACAGAAGAGATCGTGCCACTAAATAGTATCGCCATCTCTTCTTCCAATTTCCGTTCACACACCAATTCTGCGTATCAAAACAAAAATACGGTTACGACTACCACCACCACTGCCGGCTCAAATTGCATTACACACTGACTAAAAGAAATCGCATATTACCCTGATGAGGCTATTATGATATGCGTTGAACCGCTGACGGTTTTGTATATACTGTTTGATGCATTGTGTTTGCTTATCATTGTTTGCATGTTATGTCCTAAAAAATTCAAGATAACTTGATGAGGCTTTGATGAATATGAGCAGTTTCAATTGAATCCGTGAAAGTCTGTAACTTCGCTAGGCAACCTACTTGGTATGCAGCCATGGCGGACTTAAACTTTTTCAGAACTTTAAGCTCTTATCTGAGCCAAACGATAGCTACATGAAAATCTAAACCTTATATATATTTGAAAAAAAATCCAAACTCTGTCGATATGTTCATTTAAACTGATGATGTGATCACCATTCAATCTTACAAAAGGCCTTCATCATCGGTATAATGCGGTTTAACAAAGAAGGATGTGGAACCAAAGAGAATGTCGTGATAAGCGATTTGATGCAAACCATTTTCTCGTCGCAACCTCTTCGGTTTCCCATCTTTCTTTACGAAAGTTCATCCTACTACTAATCAACGCCTTTAGTGGAATTGGAAATGAAAAAGCGACAACGGAACGAAGAATGAAACTTTGTGATTATCAATGTCTACAACAACATGTGTTAACATCAATAGATTCAGAAGACCACTATCTCCTTACGAGCTTATTCAAACTTACAATACGATTATCATGTACAAGGATTATGTATACATATCTTCACTGTGTACATATTTATGATTAATTTTTTTGGTAACCATGGTTTCCGCTCTTTAGGCTAACTAATCTACGGGGTTTGAACCCACCGCCGCACAGACTCAAACCAGGTAACACCCTCCCTTTTCAGGAGGTTACAATTAATCTTTTGTAAACAACTCACGTACGTCATCATGTCAATATTATAAAAGAACCTAATGCGTCTATGTAACATGATAAACTCAACATAACATTTTGCAAACCATAAACCTCAAACATAAAACCCCCCGCTCTGTAGCGGAGCGCGGGTGGAAAACCTCGTTACGTTAATAAGATAAGATATTTGTGCCTAATAGATGTCATTTTCTTCTTGTAATCATCTTAGTTTGTGAAGTTGTAAGTGGCAAAATATATCAATGGATTTTCACACCTTGAATACCAAGAACTATTACGGAAGATAAGTGGAAAATGTCAACCCATTAAGATTAATTGATACTAAAGAATTTCTTTGCTTTGCATGTATCAAGTGGTTTTCTTGAATTTACAACGGTCTATGGATGTATTAGTTACTCAAAGCTCTATCATTTTAGTCCTTCAAGTTCAAGCGTTGTTTAGTTCAATAAAGTTGTACATATTAGAAAGATGTCTTTCCTTTATCGAATCAGATGGAACTCGGTCTTGAAATCAATATAATCCCTATATCGCCAAAAGTAATAAAAGTAGCTAGATCGATCCAAATAATCTCATGTCCATGTATTTCATGATTTTAGTTACACTGAAATACTATGATATTTTTAATGATTTCACAATCACTTGGTGATTGGACAGTAGACACCTTAGATACACTTTGAATAATTAGATACCGCTAGGGCCAATAGTTTGTTGGTTAACTTCACTTAACTATTTTGCATTTTACATATATTTTATGTGCTTTGGAGGTGATAACGCTCAAATTGAGTATGTTTTTAGGAGCGTTATCATGATTTTTGTACATGTTATTTGGTTAATTTAACGTGCTTTTGTTACTAATATTGCACAAAGTTGGATTTAAATGTTTGTTGCTAGCCAAGATCAAGAAAGTGAAGAAAAGACCAAGAAAAGAAGTAAAAACAAAGATTTATGCATGTACGAAGAATTCCTCATAAATACCAAGTTTGGGAAGCTTTTCAAGAGTAAAAGAGTCAACCATACAAGCTTCCAAGTCCCAAGATAGAGCTAAAATGAAGTTATATTGAAGTATAATGACACACGACCAAGTACAACTAAAACGGGAAGCTTAAATGCAAAATCAAGGAATTTGTATTTTGGTGCGTGCGGCCAGCCGCCCGGCTGAAGAGCTAGCCACCCGGCTGGAGGACAAACCGCATGCCAGAGAAACGAGCCGCCCGAATCCTTTTTGCTGACCTTTTAAAGTTGCATTAATACTCCATTTTAATGTACCATTACTCCCTAGTCCGATCATATCCCTATATTAACTTATTTCCTGTCATTTTTATGACACTTTGGGGATAAGTTTTATACTTAATGGCTAAGGGTTGTTTTCCACAATAAATACAAGCCTCGTGGCTTAGTTTTCCATATGAAATTCCACCCTTTACCCATAAGGACGAATTTCCACCACTCTATATCTCTCAAAAGACCACACAACCTCTACCAAATTCAAAAGAAGGCTTAAGCACATTAAGGAAGGTGTTGCGGATCATTTTCCGGATTGGTATGAAGCGTATAGTTGAACTTTGGTTTTTGTTAGAATAATCATAGAGTAGTTCTTTATACACTTGTTTGGATGATGTTTATTATATGAGGATTGTTTATGTTTGATTATGGTTTTGATCAATCTCATGTTATGTTTAAGATCCATTTGTGCTTGAATTTTGTTCAATTGCTTATCATGTTGTGTTAGTTGTGGTGATTTCATAGGTCGAAAGGGTTTTCATCATTCAACTAATTATAATCATTTTTTCTATGAATGATTGTTTTATGTATTAACCATTTCATAATTAACTTGATTATGCAAAGAAACTTGAGTGTGATTGCTAATGATTTTGTGAAACGAACCGCGAATCGAATTTGTTAAATAAACGTAATCGTGAATTGGTTGATTTGGAATTTGTCACCGTCATATTCGTAACTTATAATCGATTTGTCAAAACCATCGGCATATGAGCAATCAAAGTAATATGAACTAATCCAAACAAGTATTGTCTTTTACTTATTGAATTCGCATAATCATCATTTCCGTGTTAATTGTTGCTTATATGGTATCTTGGCTTGTGACACCCTTTTTACCATTTTCATATTCCTTATTGTTGCATAGATTCTTCATAATAGAAAACACCTAAATCCTAGTGAACGACCTCGGCTTACCATCCAAAACTAGCTACATACGGAAGGGTCATACTTGCCCGTGTGTTCTTAGCTTTATCCTGTAATTCGTGTTATAAATTTCAAACTAGTAGTTGCGAGACACATCAAGTTTAACGATGTTGCTGGGGATTTGTTCATGTTTTTCTTTGTTTAGAATATTTGTTTGTTTATTTGTTTCTCTTGCATGTTATTTGATTGTTTGCTTGAATTGAGTTCTTGTTGAATTGCATGTTTCATTCTCATAATCTGGCATCATCACTATCAAGTTTTTGGCGCCGTTTTCGGGGATTCGTTTGTGTTTTTATGTGTTCTGAATCTTTGTATTTTGTTTAATATAATTTGTGCTTAATTTAGTTTGCGAAAAATCACCCAAAACCCACCAGGTCGAGCCAGCCGCCCGACTCGATTTTTCTGATCAAAAATAAAAAAAATCCATTTTTTTGCGTTTTACCTCGTAACCTTAGTTCGAGCCTTACCCAAAATTGTTCCTTGTTATGTTTTGACCTGATTAAACCTCCGTTTGTCGAGAAAGAACCAACTAGCACCTTTTCGTTTGATCCCGAATTAATCAAACCCGAAAGACCCCAACCAAACACCACCCAACCGCCCCGTTTCAAACCCTTGTGCCACTTTCATAATTTTATCCGCCCGGTTTTATCCCAAACCCCATGGATAGAAACCGAAGTCTGTCAAACCGCCCGGTTTGATAGATTTGGTATAATATTTATTTGTGGTTTCGTTGGTGTTTTTCTTTTTAATTGTTTTTATTTTTGTTTGTCTTTATTAAAAAAGGAGTATTTTAATTAAGTCGTTTTCATTTACTCGTTTGTTTAAAACTTGTTAAAAAAAGGAAAAAAAGTCTAAAAAATAATAGTCATACCTAGTTTATTTTTCTAAACTTTCTCGTATAATATAAAATAGTTAAAAAATACTAGTAATATTTTTCTTATAGTAGTTAAGTTTATTTTTCTTATTACGTCATATATAGAAAAATACAAAAAGATTTTTGTTCTCATTTATTTTCATTTAGTTTATCTTTTTATTTAATTTTCTATGACATTTTGTAAATCGCTCCGGGTTTGTATAAACCCGCGTTCTTGGGGTAAACATCTCGCCAGTCCATTTCGCGATCTTAAATGTAAAATCAAAAAGATGACTAAGTCCAAAAAGATACCAAACGTACCCCAGTTTAAGTTAATCTTTTTTACTTTTTAATGACTTTTTGTAAATCTCTCTGGGTTTGTATAAACCCGCGTTCTTGGGGCAAACATCTAGCTAGTTCGTTTCGCAAACTTAAACGTAAAATCAAACTGAGGACTAAACCCCAAAAGACACCAAACGTACCCCTCGAACTTAAATCTCCCAAACCTTACACCAAATCACCGTTTATCGAGGAAGTTTTCGCTGTTAAATCCAAAATCAAAATATTGATGGAAAATTTCGAAACTCCACCCAATTCCCCTCCCGTAGTCGTCATTGATCCTGATGATGACCAAACCATGTGGTCTAGCACTAGGACCATTGATCCAACTCCTAGTTTCGCTATTATTCAACTTCTTATTTACAACAACTTCGATATCAAGGGTACCCACATGCAAATGATTCGGGATATTCAACTTGATGGGCGAATCCGGTCCAATCCTCACCGACACGTTGCAGATTTTCTTGATATTAGTAGCCTATTTCAATATGGTGAAAATCAAGAGGAAGCGGTTAAATTGAGGACTTTTCCTTTCTCGTTATCCGGAGAAGCTAAGACTTGGTTGAATGAACTTAATGAAGGAACTATTACTTCATGGAATGAAGTGAGAGATGTTTTATAAGCCGATACTTTTTTCCCGCAAAGTTTAAACGTCTCCTAAATAATATTCATAGCTTTCACCAACTCGTTCATGAAACTCTCGTTGAAGCTTGGCTTTGAATGAAAGAAATGCTTCACACTTGTTACGGACATGGTCTAACCAAAGGCACGATAATTTAAATATTCTATCATGGTTTAGACAATCCTACACAAGGAATTCTTGACGCCGGAGGAATCTTCCTCTACAATACTCCTAACGAAGCTTTTAAAATCCTTGAGGACATGGTCCTTTTGAAACTCGATTTCTCAGATGATTTTTAAAATCCTAAACCAAAAACCGTTATTTTCGCTGGTGGAAGCAACATCAATCCCGATCACGCCATTTTGATAGATAAATTCGAAGCTCTCACTACAAAAATCGATTTTGAATTCCTGATCATTAGGAAATAGCACAAAGAGATGCGAGACGGTCGTAGAGACAACCATGCTTCACAAATATACATGAAGGATGACACGCCGATGTGTAAACCTCATGAAGCGAATTACGTCCAAAGATATCACGACAAAAATTCCAAAATCTCGTATTCCTATCTAAACCGTAAACCAAACCGTCACTATCCTCGATATCAACCACATAATCAAATGCTACATCCATCACAAAATTTTGAAAGACCTAAAACCTTAACTGAGGAGATGATGAGAGAGTGGATGGCTAGGCAGACGGAAGCAAATGAATGAATGAAGAACCAGGTGGTTAAATTGGAATGTAAAATCAATCAATGATTAAGGAACCACCAAGAGATTATCGAGAACTTAGAGAGGAAGTTTGAGTATCTTAAGAAAATCCAACATTCCAAATCCTTTCCTCGTACCACAAATACCAAATTAAGACATGAATTTGTCTACAAACCACCCTCAATCCGAAATGAGAATGATAAGGGTGATGTCGCATCTATCGAGGAGGATGATATCAAGCCTATTCCAACCATGCCAAACTCGAACCAAATCATGTCTAACTCACCTACCGTATCGACTTTTTTCAAGGATTGCACCATGCATATCTCATACACAAATGCAAAGACGTTTGCAGACGATGCATTGCTGAATCATGTTGGTGATAAGGAGTTAAAATCAATCGATGGTGTTGGAAATGGAGTTTTAACAAAGACAAAGATCAAGAAGGATGGTGTGCCCACGAAACTTAACAAAGAGTGGAAGCTAAATGAAAAAGAGGTTCCTCACAACAAAGAATTTTATCACTATCTCTGGCACCCAACTGAAATTCCCCACTTGAATCGTATCATCAAAGAATCCTAAACCTTGGGGAAGAGTCGAGCTAATGACTCATTAAAAAATTAATCGCTTCTCGGGAGGCAACCCGAGCTTTTAATTGTTTGTTTTAATTTATGTTTTGAATAAACATGTACGCCCTTTAAGAAAGTTGTCTTTCAACTTGGAAAATTATTGTGTGCATCTTATTTTGTTTTGTTTTGTTTGAATAAATGCAACAGGTAATAGAGGAGGATGCTTGGAGGCGAAATGAATTGATCTCACACATTTATGCTAGCATTTGCGTAGCATTTTATCGTATGGAGTTCGATCGCGATTTCTTTCGCCCAGGAAGTTTTGTTCTTGTAACACCCCCAAATTGGGTCGCAGCGGAATAAGGGTCCGGGGCGTGTCACATCTTAGATCAATAACACAAGATATATATAGAACGACCATTAAAAGTCGTTTAAAACTGATACATTAGATTTAGCAAATATTTGTTACAAAAAGCCCGAAGCTTAACTTATTCATTGTTCATATTACAAAGATACTAGTTCATAATACATGATTCCCAAAATATAATGCAACCATATCTTTAAGCATGTCATCCCAAAATACAAAATCACCAATGTATCGCTTGCACCTTGTGCTTACTGACCTCCTGAAAAATATTGCTTTAAAACGTCAACAATAATGTTGGTGAATTCATAGGTTTGATAAATCGTATAAGGTTGGACCACAAGATTTCCCCAAGTATATGATAATGCAGGAGATGCAAAACATCACATAATTGTAATTACGTTGCCCTAAGCTCATTACACTAAAGCTCGACATAAATAAATGGCAATATATAATTGCCCACATTGCCCGTATTAATGTTCTAACCTGCAACATCCCTAATCCGACATGGTATACGTTCGTTTTTCTAGTGATAGCTAATCACCCGAACGGGGCTGTCAATCACAATAGATCTATTCATAACATTCGCG
>BQNB010101899.1:0-24371 GCA_026074375.1 Tanacetum coccineum
TTTGGCATTTTAAGTCCGTTTTTGGTCATTTAAGCTCGTTTTTAAAGGTAAAAGGTATGTGTAATTAAGCACATACCAGGTTATCAACTTACCTTGCTTTTGTGGTGAAGAGTTGGCTAGTCCATGATCAAACAGTTCATGGTAAAGACTAATCAAATCTGTTGATAGCTGATAGTTTGCTAAAAACTATATGGTTTATCAATGCACCATGTTATTACAATGAAGCATTGGCTAGTCCAAAAGCAAACGGTATTTGGTAAAGACAAATCAATTCCGTTGATGGTTGACAGTTTACCAAAAACTGTATGGTAATTAACTCACCATATTTTTAAAATGAAGAGTTAACTATCCCAGAGCAAACGGCTACTGGTAAAGGAACATCAAATCCGTTAATGGCTGGTAGTTTGCCAAAAACTACAAAGCCAACTTAGTTGGATTGTTGCTGAAAAGATGTTGCTGAGTTGCTGAGAAGACAAAGTTGCTGCTGAAGAAGGATAGAGTTTAAAAAGATCAAGAAATGATATGAGTGTTTGGATACATCCTCTATGCATTAAAGAAGTTGAAGAAACATGAAGTTAAAGAGTTCAACATTCATGTTTAAGGGAGGATTGTTAGGATTTATGTTTTAGTAAGTTAGTACCGACAGTACAAATAGTTAGTACTGTTAGTTATAGTTAGTACCGACAGTACAAAATGTAAGTACTGATCGATTAGTTAGTACCGTTAGAAGAAAATAGTTAGTACCGTTTATGAGATATGTATGAGATATTCTAGGAAAAGATATGTGTTATCTGTTAGCGATTTGTAAGCTTATGAGAGTTTATCCTTGGTCTATAAAAGGATCTCTCTTAGCAATAGTTAGATATGACCTCAAGAAATCTCATACAATATCATATCACAAATAGTTAGTAATCTGTAATTGTTCTAAGCAGATTAATAGAAAGTTGTTATTTAGTTATACATTGTTTTTCTTAGTACTTGTGTTAAGATTCCGCATTAACACATAGTATTCATAATCAGTGTTTCTATATAGTCAGTTGTATTTATACATCTTGGCTATTATCCTTCATAGGCTGCAAAGATCTATTCGTTTAGGGACTCACACAAGGCTATAGCCACTAGTAACACCAAACAAGTCGAAATAAGCAATTGACACAAAAGTTATTTTACCAACACAACCATAATATAAAAGTGACCATTTTTGTTCTTTCCTCTTTTGACCACGTCAATCAAACGTACCTTTTTTCCTTTCATTTCAAATTTTTCGTGTTTGATTTTTTTAAACTCTCAAAAGTACAAGTTAAATAAAATTTTAGAAAATTTACCAAGAAGGTTTTGAAAAGTGAGAAGAAATACTAACCGACTACCTAAACGTAGTTTAATCAATAACCCAAATACTAGAATCAACCCAAGACTTCTACACCTTTAAGTTCTTGATTAAAGTTTAACAAAAATGAATGTGTTTGTGTGTTTGATAGGGTCAGACGAGTACAAGAGAAAAAGAGAGAAAACAATGTGTGTTTTGATATCAAAGAAATGAGGAATGTGTGTTTAACGTTGCGACAAAGGAGTTATGTACCATGCTAGGACCAAGTAGCTAAAAAATTCCAAATTTTCCCCCTTAGGTCTCAAACCGCCAAGCACCTAGGATTGTCTACGGTAGTCCTCCCTCGTTTGTGTCGGGTTTTGCTTGAAACTCAAAGATCATTAAATTAAAATGTTACCCAAAGTTCCTTAGATTTTTATTGAACTTAAAAAAAACTGTTTTTTCATTTCCAGAACTTATATTATTTACTCACGACAATTTCCAAATTAAACTTCCCAAAATTCGATATGAACAATATTAGACGTGGTCAGGATAACCAAAATACGAAGTTAGTTAAATTTAAAACCAAAACCCTTCTCATAATTTAGAAGTAAATCACAACTTCAATATAAGACTTTTCATTTTAAACATTTTCTAAAAAACTTCACTTTCACGACCAAGGTACGGACTTTTAATTAAATCTCACGAAAAACAAAAACACGCACCTTTTCCTTTCCTGATGACTTTTAAATCAACAAAATCCCACGATTTAACGTACTAGAAGAACGTTACACTCTACACTATCAAATTATGAAATCACTTATCAAATAAGTTCGTTAAATTCACCCAAGATTATTAATAACCAATACTCAAATTAACTATCGTTCGTACGCGCTGCGTTGACTATTTCCCGCAAACACGTGGAAAACTTCCCGGAACGCATTAAATGACAACATAAACACTCCAATACAGAAAGATGAATCAAAAGTGATTCACTTACGAAACTCAAGACTCGCTCAATCACCCCTGTATAACCAACAACTTTTCAACAGCATAATAAGTCAACCGAAGTCAACTTTTCAGCTTTCTCCAAGAAAATTAACAAAATCGAAAGACACCTATATAATTATAGTATTTTAAAATACTAAGACCCAGGAAAAGTTTTACCGTTATCACATCATGTGTGGTTTTTTAAATTCCTTATATTGTTTATTTTTAATTGTTTGAAAATTATTTTTAAAACTTTGTCTTAAATCTCAATCAAAGGTATTGTGCAAAAAAGTGAAGGGAAATATACCGTGTATAAAATCATTTCAAAACATAGTTAAAAAAATAATTTAGATAAATTTCGCGTCTTTAGTGTTTGTTTAAGTCATATGATTGTGTTAGTAAATTCTGTGGTTTTTGCAGTAAATTTTTTACAGGAAATACTTATGGGACTTGCGTGCAGAAATTTTTCAAGAAAAGAAAAAAATTCTTTACAGTAGGTGGAGACGGAGTCAGGATTTATCCTGACAGAGTCACCACCCTGCTACAGTAAAATTCGTATTTTTTTAATTTTTGAATTTTTTTTGTGTAATTTCCGGAATTCGTAATTTGCTTAAAACCTGCATAAAACCACAATTACATTAACACATTCATCATATCCTTTATTTGTTTTCGTAGAGTCACAAACCCTAAATCATATAGCTGTATTTATTGTTTTGTCGATTTTACGCTAGTAATAGTTGTATCTTATCTTTGATTTGCAGGTTATATTTGATGAGGAGAGCACGAGAGTTCTTGGAGTTTTCGTGTGGAAATTCTATGGTGAAAATTTAGCCAATATCAATGTTTCTTCTTTCTCCATCATTAGCCAAAACCGAAGGGAGTAATATTTCTTTCGCTGTTTTTCTATTCCTTTAATTCGTGTATACCAGGTACTATTATAGAACAATTGAGGAAAATGGTTCATAATAAGTTGATTGTGTCGTTTGTGTAATGTTTATTTTGTCCGTTTCAAGTTTTAAATTTATATATTTTGCTGAACTAACAAAAATAACACATTACCAGTATGTACCCGTTCGTGGTAGATTCGTGTAAGTAGGGTGTCGAACACTTGAAGGGCGAGGTAAATCTATCAATTTTATGTTATATTTTGGTTATCTAATCTATGTTAATTCTAATCTAAGTCAAACCTAATGCTAAACAAATATTAGTTTTAATCCTTAATTCTAGCAGTAAAAGGGGGGTTGTTCAGCCTGAATAGACTGGCACGGTTGTGTCGGGACTAATAATCAATTCAAAAACACTTTTACCCCCCACAACTAATTAACAGAAGATAAAAGATGCGTCGAGCCTAATGTAAAAACTTTAATTAACATTATTAATCCATTATTAACGTTTGTTTTTTTTTATTTAGTGCAATGATTTCTTCTCTGGAGGTGGCATATCATTCTTAATACTTTAGCGGACTTCTTCCTAAGACATAAACCACATAAATTTTTCTGTCACAATTAAAAGCATTCGCATAAAGCATCCCTTTATTTGCCGATTATAATCTATCTTATGGATTAAAGCAATGGTGATCTTGTTAAACCCTAGCTCATAGAGACTTTACCCACTTACCGCTTAATGGCAATTTATACACTAGTAGTCTACTTGTCCAACTATCTAATGGAATTAAAACGTTATTTGTTGAATTATCTAGGTTCGCCTTCTAGTCAACATGATTAATAAACCATTGGCAATATCCAATTAACTAGTTAAGCCCTAAGCGTATCATAGACACAGATTTAGAAGGACAATATTTTTGATCCTATGATTCTAGATATATAAATTACTATATGGAGAGTTATCCCAGACTCTAGATTACTTGGTCCGTATCACTAGATCCAGTTGAATGATAAGTCGCATACAAAAGCACGTAAACAAGTATCATGTGATAAACATAAACAAGCATTCAACGATAAATCAAGAAATCAAGATAAACAAATACCAAACATTCAGATCTTCATAATAATGGCTAATACCCGAAGGTATTAGCCTTTAAACATCATGAACTAAAATACAGAGCAATATTATAGCCAAGTTAAACTAACCGATGGACGAAATGATACCAAAAGTTGACCGATTACTAAAGTATAATGGAATTATACGATGTCCTCATACGGATAGAATGCATGCAAGACCGTTTTCCTTGCTCTTTTTCACCACTGAAATCAGACTTTTGTGTTAGGTATCGAAATTATGATTAGCACACTCAAAACATGTTTTTTGAGTTTTCTATTTATAAGATCTGGAAGTCGGTTCGATACGGCGTATCCAAGGATTAGATACGGTGTATTGGGGATTTCTTGGAGTAGGAACCACGCTTGATATCTTCCAGAATATTATATTCATTCCATATTTCCAATACGACGTATTGGTCTTCTTTGGAAATGGCGTATTGATCTTGTTTCCTTTATAGTATTTGGTGAGTGCAGGCACGGATACGCCGTATCTTCCTTGATGGATACGGCGTATTGGTCATCAGAATAGCAATCTTCAAAATATCTTCATTTAAGCTCCAGAATGCGTATCTTTTGCTAATATTCACCAACTATTCCATAATTACTGCAATTCTCAAATATAAATGATTAAGTACCAATTCTTTGCAATAAATATACAAAATGGGTTAATAACATGGGTTAATGATGCTATAAAATAGACGTTATTTGATGTCATCAAATATCCCCCCACTTGAATCCTATTTGTCCTCAAGTAGCCTTTAGAAGTTTATGAAAATGTATCCCTAAGGATATTTTCCGTTAAAGCATTTATTTGATCTATTACAAGTACACAACCAAACACCTCACGAAATAGGAAGATGAAAACACTCAAATCACTCAACTAATCTATGTGGTAACATGTAACTAATTCGCTCAATTGCTCGGTCGTGACGAGTATTCTATCATAAGCTTGGCAAGGATACACATCTCCACCACTAAAGCCAAGGAGTAACAAGTTTATAAAGGTAAATATGGGTTTTTGTATGGAAAGGCTTACGGTTGATCATTCTACAATCTTTCACCAGAAGTACCACTCCAACAAGGCAGCTGAAGCACACATACATGGCCGTAACGACGGAATAGACATGTGTGTTCGATCACATCCTCATTCGAATTTAACCAACGGTTAGGATGAAGAATGATATAGGGTAGGAACCTTCTAACTTTCACCAATAGTAATAAACCAACAAGGCAGCTGAGACATGCATACATGGCCGTAACGACGGAATAGACATGCACGCTCGATCACATCCTCATTCGCGTAAAACCCATGGTTAATCATTAGGTGAGAGGGAAGTAAATTGTTGTTAAATAAAAATCAAGAAACAAATAGATTAAGACTAAGATACAAGTTGCTAGACACTTTTTCCTGACCGTTACCATGACAAAGACAGGACTATTTACAACATCTTGATCATAGATCAAAAATAACAACCTAAGTTGGCATTCCCGTAACGGTCAACTTCCCAATCATCCCAAACTTTACATACTCTACAAGGCAAGTGACGATATCTTCCACTTTGTACAATACTATACATCGTTGATTTTTGTTGCGTATCAACGAATAATCGATCATTCGTGTAATTCCTTCGGTAATGCTCTTGTGAAAAGATTATCTTTAAACTTTCCTTCTTTTTTGTGTTACAATTTTTCTCATTTTTTCATTTTTTTCTCATTTTTTTTGTTTTTTTGCTAACTATGCTTCAGATCTCGGTGTAGTTTCACCATCTTCACTATCATAATAATTCCGGATAATTTCTTCGATAGTTCTTCGTTCTTCAGACTCACCAATAATTGTGATGGTAGTCCTGCAACATTTGGTTTTTTCTCTACAAAGGTGAAGGTGTCAGATTTTCATCAACTCTTTGGTTTTTCTAAATTGTATACCCCTAAAAGCATGCTTTGTAGAGTATACCCAACTAAAAATCCTTCATCTGATTTAAACCGCCAACTTCCCAGGTGGTCACATGGTATTCAAGATGGTGACAAGACCCAAAAGGTCTTCTTACCTTTTTTTTTTTTTGGTGTATAATGGTATCTTACCAGTTAAAAGTTCATAAGGTGTCTTATTATGAGGCTTGGTCACTAATACCCTGTTTAGAACATAACAAGCAGTACTAACTGCTTCAGCCCAAAAAGTGTTAGGTAAAAATGAATCTGCAAGCATGGTCCTAGCAGCCTCAATAAGGGTCCTGTTCTTTCTCTCAGCAACTCCATTTTGTTGTGGAGTTCTGGCATTACTGTATTCCCTCTTGATCCCTTTTGACCCACAGAATTCAATAACATCCCTGTTCTTAAATTCTGTACCATTATCACATCTAATAGTTTTAACTTTTTGATTCAATTGGTTCTCTATCTGTCTTATAAAGTCCTTAAGGATTACACTAGTTTCATCCTGAGTTCTTACAGAAAAATACCCAACTAAATATGCTAAATCATCAGTGAAACTAGAATAGGTCTTACGGTTTTAAACTCCTACAAATGTAGGTCGCGCAACAAATCCATATGAAGAAGTTGTAAAGAGTGGCTAATAGAGCTTACTGTTTTGGCCTTACAGGAGGCCTTGTGTTGCTTTCCTTTCTGACAAGCAAACACAAAGTGGTCCAATTTGGAAAAATCTTTAGTAGGTAAACCTCTACAAGGTTTCCCTTCACAAGTTGTTTAGGTTTTTGAAATTTAACATACCCACCTCCTATGCCATTTGTTAGATTCATCAGTTGTAGCCTTTGCAATTAAACAAGTCAATCCCCCTGAAGGAACAATGTTCTCTAAATTGAAACTGTACATGTTGTTTTGTCTAGGATTTTAAGTAATACTTGATTTTCATCAGGTAACTTAAACTCAAAAGACAAAACAAGACATTCAGAGTCAGTAAACAGAACCTTGTTCTTTTTGTCACACATTTGTGACACAGAAAAGAGATTGAAATGCTGAAGTTCTTTTACAAAGCATACATCCTCAAAATCTAACTTACCCGTTTTATTTTACCTTTACCATGATCATAAACTCTACTACCTCCAAAAGCAACAGGGCCCACCATTAAAGTCTGTGAAAATTCTGCGAAGGTAGGGCCTTGTTCCCAAGTTCAGGCCTGAACATCCACTATCAACAATCCTTTATTCTTTAGAGCTCTATGTGGACAATCCTGCACATTAAAAGAAAGAGATTAGTTTCTCTTAGGGACCCAAGCCTGTTTGGGCTTGAGTCTGCCTAGTGGATCTTTGAAAATGTAACATTTTCTAAGACTGGATCCACCATTGTATTTGGATCCACCATGGTATCTATTGTGGTCTCCAATTACAACCTGCTGAGGGCTTAACAACATTTCCCTTTTCCCCTAACAGTACTAACTGCATTTACCTTAGCAGTATTAACTTTTTGTTTTGAAAAATCTGTTCTAAGTACTGTTGGCTTTTTGAAAGGTCTTGAGGATGATGAATGAGTTTTGTAAAAAACATTTGCTGGTCTAACTCTATTCACAATGGGCTTACCAGTGTTAATTTTCATGGCAGTACTAGTTAGTACTGTCTATCTGTTAAAACTTTGCCTAGCAGTACTAAAAATTTTAGTACTGCTAGCTTTAGCAGTATTAACTGGAATTATACCAGTTCTAGTTAGTACTACTGAAGGAACAAATTGGTTTTGTTTATTCACTCTTTGCATATTATTCCAACCATTGTTTAACTTAGCTTTTCTTGCCATCCTCTTCTCATGCCGTACCAAAATAGACACAAGACTCGAGAAATACAAACTTTACACTTTAAGCAACTAGCAAATGTAAAATAAACTTAATTTAACAGGATAGGTTAAGGTGTAAAGATGTAACGAAATAAATAATTGGTGTAATTCCTAAAGGAGTGGCTCTACGGGTTGTTCTAGAGGTATCTTACTCTTAAAATGAGAGTAAACAAATGGTTTATATGGGGGTTAACTAACCAGTGTAGTTAGTTAATAAGCAACATGTAAAGGAGATTTGGGTGTAATCTTAAAATTTACCAATTTAAACAAGTTACTCCATCTAAATCCATAGTACTCATTATTGCGGTCTCGAATAGATATACCAAGCCAAGTTTTAAAGTCTACTACATCACCGGCACACTCATATTTTGTGAAATTTAGGTAAACATTTGGAAACGGATATGGTTAAATCCTCACAATATCTAACAAGGGTTATTGTGTGCGGGTTATGTATCAAGTAATTTCATAAACGTATGCTTGAAAGAATTTTAAATTTGAGCATAATTTAAGCATTTTAGTTTAAAAAATAGGACAAGTAAACATTCTAATTTCATCCCCCCACTTGAATTATACAACGCCCTTGTTGTATAGATATAACATTAAAAATACAGAAATTAAAAAGAATTAGAATGAGAAACTCCCCTCATAATTGCTCGGTAGATTCTCCATGTTGAGTTTAATTAAGCAAGAATGTGTTGAACAGCCGCCTTGAAGTTTCAAGACTCCAACACCTCCAGACTTGTAGATACTTTAACCAACATTGTCGATTTCTTCTTTTCAGCGAGGTCCTGTGTTAAGCATAAGAAAACAAGTGAAATTTCTATCTCCATGTATTTGTTGGTTAGACTTAAAATAATAACCTAAAACTATACAGGAAGTCGATACGCCATATCCATACCCTAGGATACGCCGTATTGAGACCTGTGTCGTATACGCTGTATTCGTTTAACGAATACGCCGTATAGACTGTGCTAAAAATAAAGACTGGATAACATCTAGAAGTCTAATACGCCGTATTCATGGGGTTTGTATACGCCGTATAGACAGTCTAGGAAGACAGACTGGATAAAAAAATTAAAAATACATTTCGGTTTATCTCCTGGCAAGCACTTTTGTTTATAGAAAAGTCTTTAAGTTAGACTTGCCCCAATTTAATCCCATCCTTATAAAACAATTTGGGGTCGAACGGGATGCCAAAAGGTACATATAAATTCTTAAAAAGATTTATTAGCATCCTTTTGATAATATAATTACAAGTCATGATATTAAAATTTAATTCCTTGATAAGAGTTTTAGTTTTGAAATTTTATTAGGTGTATCATGACTTGTTCCCAAAAGCTTATTTGACCCATGTGCATATGCACCAGCATCCGTATTTATTACATTAGGTAATGGTTGACAGATACATCCCCCGAAGAGTGTTCAATATCGACTGTATCATCATCATTGTCCTTATCCGATTTTGAATCATTGGGATAAATTACATTAAAAGGAAATAGATCATTTAAGTTTAAAACGTTTTATTCCTCTTCATCACATTCGGACAATGATGTTTCATCTTTAAAATTAATTTCATCGATATGTTGAGGACTTACAGTAGGTTCAGTTAAGAAATCTATTTTTGACGTTAGAGCATCATTGTATACAATGGCTAAAAATTTATTCTCAAAATCATTAAAGAAGTCTAAATCATCAAAACAATTGACCGTAGGCTCGGGTCGTGGAAGTGAAGGCATATTGACTTTTTCGTTATCGTTTTTTGAATCCGTTTTAAAATCATTGGTAGAAATTATTTTGTAAGAAAATGAGTTTTTGTTAAAAATTACCGTGTAATCTTCATCGTCGGAATCGTCAAACGAAACTCTAAAGTCAAATTTATTGTTAAGAGAACTTACCGTTGGTTCACAAGAAAGTGTTTTTTAGATGATATCTAGTCATTAAAAGCTATAGCTGGGAATTCGGTTTCAACAGATCTGAGGTCGTGAATGTCTTCATCATATCAGATCTTACCATACTTAGCAGTTTCCCAGTTAAACTCCTTACCACGTTTTCGAGCCTTTTCTTCCTCAAGCCTGATATACTCTTCCATAGTAATGTTGGGGTCGTCCATTTTAACCTGTAATAAATTTTCTAGAAAAAACTGTCAAATAGCCTAATATGTCGTATTTAGTAAACTGAATACACCGTATTGATGATAGAGTCGAATACGCTGTATTGGTTTAAAAAAAATTATACGCCGTATCCAATAAATTGAATATACTGTATTGAGTATTTGACTCAGGAAGTTACAGCGGACTGTAATAATTCAGAAAAACACACAAACATACAATATGCAAAATATATAATGCAGAAATCAAACACACAAAACAAACACACAAATATGCAAATTAATCTAAGCTAAATCTAAACTAAAACACTAATAAACAAGAATTAAAAAGCTTCACTCCTTGGCAATGACGCCAAAAACTTGATGTGTCGTTATGAGTATGTATTATTTGTTATCAAGTTTTACTATTTATTTTATGCCGACTATACCTAAAAACAACACTTTAACAGGCAGTGTACCCGGTCAGTTGTAGTTTTGTTGGTAAGTATGATGTCGATCACTGAGAGCGAGAGCGTTAATTCCTAATTCTATCAGTATTTTAGTTATCTAAGTTAAACCTAAAACTAATGCAAAAGGGGGGTTTTAGCCTGAGAGACTGGCACGAGTTTATGTATCTAACCTAAGGTTTTGATGATAAGTAAAGCAATAAACACACATAAGAACACAAACAAATGATAGAGAAGCGGTCGAGAACTAATGTAAGGAAAATGTATCAACCATGAATAATGCGATAAAACACAGGTTTGTTTATTTAGTGTAATGATTGTCTTATCTTGAAGGGCATATCATTCCTAGAATTAGGCGATACTTTTTCTTAAGACCTAGACACGCTAATTCTGTCACAATTAGACGCATCCACATAAAGCTTCCTTATGTTGATTATAATCTATCTTAGGATCTAAGTAATGGTGCTCTTACTAAACCCTAGCTCATCGAGACTTTACCCACTTATTGTTTAACGGCTCTTTATATACTAGTAGTCTACTATCTGAGTCCTTACCAATGGAATAAGAACGTACTCATTGATACCAAGGTCACCTTATGGCTCAGCTAAGCTCACTAAACTAAAGGCAAAGATATGTCAATATTTGTGATCCTATGATTCTAGATATATAAATTGAAATACAGAGAGCTATCCTGGACTCTTAGCCTACGCCCAAACAACACCAAAGTTGCAGCGCATTAAATATGTAGGACTAAACCCAGTTGAATTGTAGGTCTCATACTTAAGCACGTAAACGAATATAAATTGATAAACATAAACAACAGTCAACGATAAATTAAACAATCGAGATAAACAAACCAAACATTAGATCTTCATAAACATGATCAGCCGATAGTCATTGTAAAAATACACACGGTTTGATATATGAACGATTAAAATAAAGAAACCTCAATCGAATGCGTATTCGGTTGCGCAAAGATTACAAGAGTTTTTCTATGATCTTGAGGCTCTTTTCTGACCTTCTATACTCTTTTGATCGTCTCTTGGTCGATTTGGTGGTTCAGGGATTCACTTGCATACCTAAAACTGAGTTTAGGGTCATCTATATATAGTAGTCTAGAATTCGGTTCAATACGGCGGTGAATTGAGAAGCTCAATACGTCATATTGTATGCTTGGCGTGGATCTAAGAATAAAATAATCCAGAATTTTTCCTGAGCTGCTATGGATACGAACGCATCGGACCTCTTGATACGGTGTATTAGACCTCCTGGATATGGCGTATCGGACCTCCTGGATACGGCGTATTAGACCTCCTCGATACGGCATATTAGACTTATTGGGTACGGTGTATTGAGGTCCTCCGGTACGGTGTATTGGGGTCCTTGGGTACGACGTATCGGGCTAATCCGGTATGGTGTATTATACGTCTTGGGAACGGAGTATGTTGAGCCTCTTGGGTACGGATATTTGGCTAAAAGTGTTATTTTTTTATATTTGCTCGGCCCAAGTAGTAATATGACGAAGTATATACAGAAGTAGGATACATGTTTTCCTCAAAGTCCCAAGCAATGGTCCTTTTGATTCGTCAAAGTCTTGGATATGTCGTATAGGTCTAGAGAAATACGGCGTGTTTGCTGTCAGATCAATAGACTTTCTCGAACTCTTCATTTATGCTCCAAAATGCGTTCCTTTTAAGCTAATCTTCACCAAGTACTTCATAATTACTGCAATTCTCAAATACAAATGATTAAGCAATAATTATATAAAATGGGTTAATTACATGGGATAAATGATGCTATAAAATTGACGTTATTTGATGTCATCAGAGCACGACTGGATTGGTATCTACAGGGCCAACAACTACATACTCATAAACTCTTATTGTGCCTTGAATAAAGTGGCATACATATAAGTCTACGCCGCAGTTTCATGAACCTAGAGTAATTGTAATCACTCATTGAGCAATACATACTTGAAACATTTTGTGATTGTTTTAATTAACATGCATACTTTGAACAATTATGGTCCAACTTTCATGCGTACAATTTTGTGACTATTATAAGGGTTGAAATGGTCATATACACTTTGCAAATCTTTGGTGCAACATTTATACTTAAACAAACCTAAGAACTCACCAACTTTATGTTGACCCTTTTAAGCATGTTTTTCTTAGGTGAATTAGATGCTTGGCTTACTTGATGTGCATTGGAGTCTAAATTGACAAGATTTCATTCATGGATTTCTACTTATAAACAAATGATCAAATCTCGTTGTATTGCTTTCAAGCTTTTTATTGTGATGCAATTATGGGACAAATGTTATATCAATTTTAAGAAAATCAACGAGATTACTTTTTAAACGACACATTTAAAGGTTATTCTCTTGAATCTTGTGCTGTTGTATTATGAAGTAACACCCCCGGACATATTTCCGCTGCGACACATTTTTGGGGGTGTTACAGATTGGTATCAGAGCACTGGTTATAGAGAACTAGGTTGCATATTTTACCCTAGACTATACCGTTTTCACAAACATTGCATCACATCAAACATTTTCAATGTGCATACACACTACTTGCTTACTTGCTTACATTACTTGTTACATTAAGTGCTTACATGACATACATATATATAATATATATGCTTACAATCGTTTTGCGTATATTGTACATTTATTTATATAATAGTTTTTTATATAAATACTAGAACATTTCTTAAGACATTGTGAGTTGCACAATGGTCACATTTTACTTCTCAGATATTGTGAGTTGCACAATGGTCTCACTTATTTCTCTAGCATTGTAAGTCATACAATGGCCTATAAGACCCTTTTCATAACCTTATACAATATCGTATTACATGAAAACCGTCATAATTTTGTTTACATGGAATTATGTATGAATCTAAGTATTACAAGTCTTGTATGGGCGGGACTTGTAATATGAGGATTGATATGATAATTGCTATGTTAACAAAACCCGTCACAATTTGTTTACATAGAGTTATGTGTAAATCTAAGTATTACAAGTCTTGTATGGGCAGGACTTATAATAGAAGGATTGATATGATAAATTGCTATGCTAACTTGTTTATAAAGACCTTTATCTTATTTACTTTAACTGTGTACTCATCAACTATTCTGAACACTATGTCAATTTCCCCTGATAGTTTTACTCCCCGTCTCTAAAGTTGAGTTTTAAAAACGCGTCCCATGCTCATTAGAACAACTGCATTGTCATGTTATCCACCACCTTGAAGTTTATGTGAGTACGCATATTGCATCGGAAATTATTAAGTAGGATGATTTATAATCTCTTTATTTGAAAGGATTGGGACGCCTCTTCATTTAAATAAATAAATTGTAAATCACCAACCATAAGTTTATCAATTCATTATTTACATAAATTTGGACCGCTTCTTTATGTAAATAATGAATTATAAATGAGTGGGCTTAATGGTATCCAATATGACACGAGTATGAACTCGTACCTGAAAATCACTGGAATCCGTTAAAAAAGTCTAGAAACACAATCGTGTCCCACCACTCAGCAGAATCTTAAGACCTCACTTGAACTACCCTATCTCATTTTTAAGTTATTACTTTCGCCGTTACAAATCCTTACGATCATGAACTATTTATGGAGCTAGCAGACTTGTTACACTCTTGAGCTAATGGATTTGATTTATCCTCGAGCTAACGACTGAGTGCAATATTCCACCACCTATCACATAAGCTCTCCCGTGAGCTTCTCCCATTTGCTAAACTTTATACTGGGGATATTGGTTCTCAAAATATCCTTACTCTCCACATCCCGTCACTGTTTGTTATAGTTATGGTTGTTATGTTTGCCATTGTTGGGTCCTTGAGCAGTCTCAGCTCCTACAACTTCATTCATTAGGTAATGAAACCCCCCCTCAAACTAGATAACCATCTCTCGATATAGTATTCGGTTGATTTATTCATTACAGACCAATAGTACAACAATGTAAGTCATGATACATCCTAGTACTGCCTAAGTAAGTTGACTACTTACATCCATTAGCCTCGTCCGATATTAATCATCAAACATTACAGATAGCAAAAACTAGACACTGCCCGTAAACAGTTAAAACTTTATACAGACATACTCACGCGACTACACTTTTCCCTTCGATGCTTTCATTATTAAGAGGCTTTCTTTATAACTCGTTTATATCAGTCATAAGACCTGTAATGATATTTTTTTGAAATACCTATTTTGATGGATTAAATATCCAGGTCAAACCTAGCTAAAATTTTTGGTATATTGAGAAGTGTTGAAACATCTAATTTTGCTGACTAAAGTTATCAACGCCATGGTTAAAAACTAGATATTAAATCTTAAATTTTTTTTCTTGGTCACACAGTAGGTTAACAAGAATCGAATCCTGGGACGGGATTCCTTTAAGGGGTAGGTACTGTAACAACCGGCAATTTTTGGAACTTTAAATGACTATTTTACCCTTTGGCTTTTTGAGTCTGACTTGACTTTTGACCTTTTGACCTTTTATGATCGCATAAAAACGATTACCACGTAACCAGTAAAATTTTCGAAACATATTTAAATAATAAATCATATTTATTATTACATATCTCTCATGTACAAATTTATTTTTAAACTTATTTGGCTTGAAAACAAGAATATATCGTTAGTTTTGAAAACCGCACACAAGGCGTACCGACACGAAAATAATTAAATTATATTTAATTATCACTTTTTTATTAAATAAAAATATTGTTATAAACTATTTAACATTTTATTAAAAAACGTTTATTTGAAAACGCGAATATTTAAGTTTGTAGAATCTCTTAACACAAGTATGGATTGATTCACTTAGAGTTTTAGAGAGAGAAAGATGGTTGGATGAACACTTAGAGAGAGAAAGAAAAATGATAATATTAGCTTAAGTGAAATGTGACAAATGAACAACCAACACCCTCTCCATGTGTGGACATGGTTTATATATGCCTTACATTAGCCGGCCATGGACCCTTAGTGGGCTTATCCATGGGCCTTGAGCTCGGTTAGCTTTCTAACTTAACCTTACAACTTACTACGAGCTACGACTATCTATATTGGAAGTGACTGACACTTTTTCGTATTTCTAACAATCTCCCCCTAAGGGAGGTCACTCCAATTTACAAAAATTTAAACTTAGCATACTATGCTTTCACTTCGGTCTTGAGCTCGTAGTCTTTAACTTCAATCATTAACTTGTGATTTGATGTAGTGATCATTGACTTTTGATGTGAGCTTGTTCCTTTATCTTGATTTGAATGTGAGAATGTGATCTTGAACACCTTGAGATCATCAACCAAGCATAATCTCGTTTCACCATCATGTAAACTTTGCCATCTCGTGAACTTGTGACTTCTGGACTGACATGCTCATACCTTTCTTGATTTGATAATCTTGAAAAGCTTTAATAATGCATCTTTCTTGAATTTCTTTAACTTTAACACTTTGTCGCTTCAAGAAGGACGTATGGTATCAGAGTAGCGAAAGTCTTGAAACATGTACTTGAGCTTTCATGATGTCTTTATATTTGTCGGTTGGGTATGAGCATGTGGCTATGAATCTTGTGAGTCAGCTGGAATCAGGTACCTCCATCACCATCTTTAGATATTCCTAAAATAAAATAGTTAGCAACAAAGCAGGGGGACGAATATGGATTTGTCATTCGCCCGTGTTTGGTTAGAGTAACCTTCGAATTTGTTAGGATCGACCTGTGATCAGATAGATTCAATTTAAGAAGAATCTTCTTGACAGGATTTCCAGCTGTAGTATTGAATATCTTTCTAACACATATGCATTAGATTCATCATACTCAGCAAGTTCTCATTATCGAAACGTCTCAAAGTAGACAGCACGATATGAGTGAACCAGCGAGTTACTATCTCACTGATTGAAATAAAAAATTGATTTGAAAATCAATCGATGTGTCACTTGCCAAAGTGGTTTTGTGACACATCGAGAGTGTTAATCATTTAAAAAATTCATCAGCAATCATCAATTCATAACCTGGAACAAGTTTGATTCTTATAGAATCGCACCATCGTTTCTTTCCAGTTGTCACAAGTTTGATTCATATAGAATCGCACAAGTCACCTATCATGAGCTTGTTTGATGTTAGCTCAAGCAGGATTTCCATCTTCATAGTGAATGAAATCACTCGAATGTTCTGGCAAAATCACAAGGATGATGCGTAGGACTCTTAATATGTTAACTTGTTATTCACATTGTGTGACCTAGCAAGCATGATTTGACAAGTGTCCTAATGAGATTTATGGATGATCTCTTTTGGCTCTAGACTCATTAGTGCACTTTATTTTTAGTGATCGAAGGCTGGAGCAGACTGCCACCTTTTCAATATCAACTAACTTGGAGTGAGAAAGTTTGCGACCGCTTAATTTCGCTGTATCACTTGTTATTACATTATGTGACATAGCATCTCACAATAATTTGACTCTCCGCCTCGCTACCTAATAAGATTAGGGATCGATTCTTTTGCTATCGAATCTTATAGTGTAGGTTGATTCTAAGTAGTTGACATGAGGGTCCAATAGATTAGTCAGCTCCCATTGAGTTTCTTTTCTTAATGTTAAGGCTTCTCTACATTGACGTATCCGATCGCAGAAGTATCCATTGGTCCCCTCCACGCCCCGGCGTCATCAATTCATCAAAGTTCCTTCAACAATTTATCTGTAGATATGTGGTAGGTGCTGAGTAATTTAACATCTCTTTCTCCTGGCTTGGCTACTTCACTTGTGTATTTATTTCCCGCCCCCGATCGCATATTCATGCTTAATCCCTTTGGTTGCTCCGATTTGTTTACCAACACAACCTACACCCGCTGTCACGAACGTTTTCTCCCATATCCCCCCCCCCCAACACCCCCCCCACCCCCGTTGTGGGTTGTTTGGGGTTTGATGGTTGTGTTTTTTTATTGTATGATAATTTAGATTGTATTGTATGTTTAGTATGTTTGTCGATCCTAATACATTCTCTTGTTGTGGCGAGTCTAAACTCCCCCTCCCTGTTCGCCGCTCACCCATCTCCCACACCCCCCTGACGCCGTGTACCGCCCGCTCCCCCCCCCGCCCCACTCCCCCTCCCCTGCCCCACCGTTCACCCCCCCCGCCTCCACCCCCCCCTCCCCACTGGCCCCCATCTGATCCACCTCCACCACCCCCTGCACCCCTCCTCCCCCCCCCCCCCCCCCCCCCCACCACCCACTAGCTACTATAACCCCCTCCAATCCCTCACCAACCACTCCGATTCCAAATTGTTTCCCCCCCGTCTCTCTCTCCGCACCCCTCCCCACCCCCAACCCACCACCGATCCACGCCCCCCCCCCAAATGCTCCCCATACGCCCATCCCTCCCTCCCCCCACCCCCCATCCCACCCAACCACCCACCCCCCACCCACACCATCCCCCCCCACCCCCCCCCCCCCCCCCCCCCCCCCCCCCACCCCCCCCCCCCCCAACCCACCTCCCCCCCACTCACCCCATCCAAACACCCCCCCCCACCCCCACCCCCCACACCACACCCAACCCCCCCCCAAACCCCATCACCCCCCCCCCACCCCCCAACCCCCCTCACCCCCCCCCTCACCACCCCCCCACCTCCCCCCCCACCCTCCCACCCCCACCTCCCACCCACCCCCCCCCCCCCCACCCAACACCCCCACCCCCCCCCACCCACCACCCCCCACCCCCCCCCATCCACCATAACTAAACTTCCCCCCCCCCACCCCCCTCCCCCACCCCACCCCCCCACCCCCACACCCCACAACAACACCAAATCCATAGTGTGGATATGTGGTGTCGGTAGGGTCACCCCGCCGTTCCACACTGCCCAACCACCACTCAGAGAGGGGTATGGGTGTGATCATCACCCCGCCCACCCCCTCGTCACGCACCCGAGCAGGAAGGCCCTCACCACTGATGAACTTCCAACGCCTCCCCCAACCCACTCCCCTCTATCGCCGCCAGACCCGACACCCGCAGACGACACAGCTGTACTGCTCCCTCCTCACCTCCCCCACCCGGAGCCCCCTAAGCTACGCGGTGTACTCTGGTACGCACCTGCCCACCTACCCCCCTAACGCCACGCACCCCCCCTGCTCCAGCCCCCTCCCTCCCCACAAACCCGTGACGTACTGTCCCTCCACATCTACTCCTCGCGACTCCCCCCCAAAAACGCCCCCATTGGATAGTACACATGTGGTTGTGGGTGATACGGCCAACGAATGCCACCGTTGTCCCTGCAAAACACCATCAACCACCCCGTCCGCCTTGTACGACCCCTCGCCCCCCCCCCCCTCCCCCCCCGCCACCGACCCCCCCAAATACACAAAAAGCCCCCCTACAATCTGCGCGCCCCCCCTTTTTGTGGTTGTTGGGGTTGTGGTTGAGTGTGGTGTGTGTCGGGTAACGAGTGCATTTGTAGGTGGAGGTGTGGTTGTGGTTATGGGGGTAGGGTTGTTGTTGTTTGTTGGGGGTGTGTTTTGTTTTGGGTGGTGTTTTGGGGTGAGTGGTGGGGGGTGGAGTTTGTTTTGTTTTGGGTTGTGTTGTTGTTCGGTGGGTGTGTGTTGTGGTTAGTGTTTTTTTAGTGGTGGTGTAATTAGTGGGGTTATGGTTGGTTTTATGTTTTATTTATTATTTATTTTATTATAATTAGTATATAATTTTTTTTATTTTTTGTATATTTTTCTTACCCTATTACTGTGTTATTATGATGTTTTTAATTTATTCAATAGTATATTCCTCTCACTTTGTCAGTACTTATACTTTCTAAATGCACCTCAACGCTCTTCTTATAATTATTCTGATCTTTAATCTCCCTCACAACTCCCCTCTCCCCCCCCCCTAGTATAGTCATATATCACCGAAACATAATGGATTCTCTTTCATTCCTATTCTACTCATTACTACCCCTCTCTATATATCTACGTCTTCTCCTTATACCCCCCCCAATCTAAATTAATTCATCCTCCTTTTTCATCAATCACGCACCCGCCCTCCCCCCACCCCTCACGCCCCTCACTCCCCCCCCGCACCCTCCACCCGCCCCCGCTAAGCCCCCCTCCCCCCCTCGCTCACAGTTCCGTCCTCCCCCCACACCCCCCCCCTCCCCTACCCCTCCCACGCCCCCCCCCCCCCCCCACCCCCTTTGGTGGCCATTTTTCCCCGCACCCCACAACCTCCCCCAAACCCCATTCCCCCACCCCCCCCCCCCCCCCCAACCACCCAACCCCCCCCCCACACCCCCCCCCCACCCCACCCCCCCACCCACCCCCCACCCCCCGTCCCCCCCCCCGCCCCTACGCCCCCCCCTCCCCCCCCCCCCCACCCCGCCCCACCTCACCCCCCCCCCCTCCCCCCCTCCCCTACCCCCCCCCTCCACCTCACTCCCCACACCGCCACCCCACCACCCCCCCCCCCTCCCCCCCCCCCCCCCCCCACCCCCACCCCCCCACCCACCCCCCCCCCCCCCCTCACCGCCCCACTACCCCCCCCACCACCGACGCTTCAGCACCCCCAGCCCCACCCCACCACCACCCACCAGACGCGCAGCCCCACCCCCCCCTCACCCCCGACACCAAACCCCAAGCCCCCCCACCCCCCCCCCCGACCCCCGCCCGCCGCGACCCCGCACCTCCCCGCACGATGTTTGTCTATTTATCGTTGGACTTGATATCTTGTATTTTGTAGCCCCCCCCCCCCCCCCCACAACAGACTCCCCCCCACCTCCAATGATTCCCCAAGTTCCCACCCTTGTCAACCCCCCCCACCCCCCCCCCCCCCCCCCCCCCCCCCCCCCCCACCCCCCCCCACAACCCCTCCCCCCCCCACCACACCCCCCACCCCCCCCCCCCCCCCCCCCCCCCCCCCCCCCCCCCCCCCCCCCCCCCCCACCCCTCCCCCCCCCCCCCCCCCCCACCCCCCCCCGCCCCCCCACCCCCCCCCACACGACTTACTCCCCCCCCCCCCCCCCCCACCCCCCCCCCCCCCCCCCCCCCCCCACTACACCCATCCCCCCCCCCCGCCCCCCCCCCCCCCCCCCCCCCCCCCCCACCCCACCCCCCCCCCCCCCCCCCCCCCCCCCCCCCCCCCCCCCCATATTCATCACACCCCACTCTACCCCCAAACCCCCCCCCCCCCCCCCCCCACCCCCCCCCTCCCCCCCCCCCCCCTACCCCCCTCTAACTTCCCCAAACCCCCCCCCCCCCCCCCCCCTCACCCCCCCCCCCCCCCCCCCCCCACCCCCCCCCCCCCCCCCCCCCCTCCCCCCCCCCCCCCCCCCCACCCCCCCACACACCCCCTAAAACCCCTCCCCACCAAACACCCCCCCCGTGAGTGCTATGGGATTGGTGGGCTCTGATTGTTGGTTAATCAGGTGCGTGTAGTTGCTTTTGTGGTGTGGGGTTGTTGGGTGGGTTGGTGGGTGATGAGGTCGGGTCTTGGCTGTGTTTGTGTGGGGGGGGTGTGGTATTGGGGTTGGAGTATGTATGGGGTTGTGTGTGTCTCTGTGTGTATGTGATGTGTGGGGTTGGTTTGTGGTGGATCGTGGGATGGGGGATGAATGGTTTAATGTGGGATTATTTTGTTTGTGGGGGTAGCTATGGTGATGGGGGTGTTGGGTTTTTGTGGAGATGTATTTGGCTGGTGTGGGTGGTTATATTGTGTAGAGAAATGTTGGGCAGTGAGTGGTGTTTGGGTTTAACTGCGGTGGTGTGAATGGGGGTTAATGTGGGTATTTTGTGTGATTTGAGGTGTGGTATTTTGTGGGATGGTTTTGGTGGTTTGGTTGGGACGGGGGTGGTGTGGTGATCGTAAGGGGTTGATGGATTGTGTGTCGGCTATAGTCGGTCGTGTGTGGGTTATAGGTTTGTTAGAGGGGTTGTTGTTTGTATGAATGTGGTGGATTGTTTTTTTGATGGGTTGGGTAGTTGGTGTTTTGTGCGGATGTTGTGGTTGGTTTGGATACTGTCTGTGGGTGGGGTTTAGTGTGATGTTGTTTTTTGAGTTATGTGGTCGGGTTGAATGGAAGGTTGGGTTTGTGGTGGTGTGGGTGTGCTTCTGTGGTGAGCGGTGGTGTGTGGATTAGTTAGGTGGTTGAGTGTGTGTTGTAGTTGTGGGCTTGGTAGCTAAAATGTATGTAAGAGTGTGATAGGTGTTGGTGTGAGTTGTGTGTTTAGTGTGGAAACTGCTGGGATAAGTTTGTGTTAGGTGTGATGTTTGCTGGTGGTGGTGTATGGTGTGTGATGTGGGTGAGGTTTTGATTTGGTATTGTCGCTTTGATTATTTGTTGTGTACTGGTTGAGGTAGAGGGGATGTTGTTAGTTGGGGTTGTCTCGTTGTGGTGATTGTTTATTGTGTTAACGTACTAATAAACTAAAGTCTTGCTAATATTCCAGTTAGGGTCAGTGGGTTCTTAAGGTGGTGTAGGTTTCTTGAACCAGTCACGTCTAGAGGCAGTCTCATTCCTTGGTTCATCTTCATTATCACCCAGATTCCCTTCCTGATCTTGTGGCATGTTTGAGTCTGCAACCTCGAACACCGGTTCCTCTGATTGAGCAGACTTTCCAGAAGATTTCAGTTAAGACTTGGTGCCTTTGGAAGATCCAGACATTGAATCTTTCTTTTTTGGACCAGTGGTTGGTTCTGCATCTTTGCTTAGCTTTCTTTTCTTTAACCCTCGGTCTGATCCAGCGGAAGGGTCTTCATCTTTATCCTTGTCTTTTCGGCCATGCTTCAATGAATATACATCATAAGAATAGAAGAAATCTTTGTCGAGAGTGTAAGATTTTTTCAAACCATCATAGCAATCTCGGTGTTCGGGAGCCGTCAGATATGACTCACTTTTCTTCATCTTGTCGAGAAGAATCTTCTTTAACTCAAATTCAGTGTGTGTAGAAGTAGCCTCATAAGTAGATTGTGGTTTAGAAGACACCTTTCCTAGAGTAACTTCATCACGTGATTCTTTAATCAACTTTTCGATCACAGGTGGAGCGAAGTTAGACACTTCTTTGGGTAAAATCTGAGGCAGCTGATCTTTTACTTGCTCTTTGATTCTTGCCGTGAGAGACTCTGAAAGGAAGTTCATGAATTCTTCTCTGGTTTCACCCAACCTTGTTTCTAGATGTTCATCAACTAAAGTTGTCACTTGAGTGTGTAGAGGGTCCTTTTTAAGTTTAGCTACTTCATCAACGAAAGACTGATGCGAAGTCAGGAAATGTTGATAGAGGATTTGTAGTTTCAATTGTCAGCGGAGGAGTAGGTGTTGTCAGTATTGGTGAAGGAGTGAAGGTTTGTGATGATTAAGGAATGTTTATGTATACAGGTGATGATTCAGTGATAACAGAAACTGGTATTGTAAGAAGAGTAGGTGCTTGAGATCTCAGGATTTCATGGTGGACATGAACATCTAGTGGATAAACAATTTCTACATCAGTTTGAGGGATATCTGAAAAATTTAGGAATTTTGATGCCAAGTCGGATGAGCGAGAAGAACTAGTAATAGGAACTTCAGTCTTCTTTGTAACAGTAGTAATTGTCACATGAGCATCGTCAACAACTTGTTCTTGAGTAGTCTCTAAATTTTCATTCCCTTGTTGAGCTTCATCCATTTCAACATCAGCACCTTCACCTTGAACAATCTATTTACCAGTTTGAGTAGGTTCTTCCAATCTTGCGTCTACATCATCATCAAATTGGTCGGTAGTATCATCCCTTCCTTTATCTTCATCACTTTCAATCTCATCATCTTCAAATTCATTTTCTTGATCAACTTCCTCCTCTTCTTGATTATCATCATCAGATTCTTCATCTTGCTCTGAATCAGATTCTTGCTCTTCACTTTCATTCTCCTATCCACTGCCTTCATCACTTGCCTCTTGTTCGTTGTTGTTGTCGTCTTCATCATTACCCCAAGACTCAGATTCACTCTCAGTAGAGTCATCTTCTGTCACATCGGGAACCCCTGGTTTATGACCAGTTCTTTCACTTGTGACGGTAGGAGTGATCTTTTCAACATTTGGAGGTTTTTCGGCAACTGTACCAGAACCACTAGGATGTATCTTGTGAAAGTCCCTTTAGCTCTTTTTCCTTACTTCTTTCAACTGAGCTTTTTCAGCCAAAGCTACTTTAAATAACAGATTAATACCTTTTCCACGTGAAACATCCACCTTTTCCTTTCCTGTAGACTTAGTCTTCACTAGAGTCTCTCTGAAGACAATACCTGCAGCTGGAGTAGTTGAAGATTTCTTGGCAGATCTCTTAACTCGTTTGCCTTTCTGGACAAGTTCTTCATCTGCTTGGACATGAATACTATCTTTCTTAGATAAAGACGCTTTCTTGAATTTTCTAGCAATCTTGGGAGGTACAACACCTATAGCATGGCCAAGATAAGTTGTAACATCCGAGAATTTTCAAATTTTTGAATAACTATTTCAATCGTTGACTTTTAGTGTCTGGCTTGACTTATAAGAACGACCACTTACATCACGTTTTCACAACTCGGACCCTAAAGCAATTTGATGTAAAACGATATTTCAGACAACTTTTCAGTTTTACCCGAGACTTGAAAACAAGCAGAAGAGGGTTAAAACAGCCCCGCGAAGTTTTGAAAACTGCACACAACGCGTACCGACCTAAAATAATTAAATCCGTATTTAATTATCCTAAGTTATTAAATAAAAATATTTAATAAATTAAT